>CM034144.1:3651692-3680575 GCA_019914995.1 Acanthochlamys bracteata
AGGATAGGAATGCTTCTTTGGTAAATGACGTGAAAGGTGTTATGTGGTGTTGAACTCTAGACACTCTAGAGGAGTATGCACTCTTTGATGCCCACTTGCAATAGTCTGAGTTTGTCTGCACAAGTTCTTAATTCTTTTGGTGTCTCTTGAGTCTTGGCAATCCCTCAAAGCTTGATGGTGTAAACATTTATCTTTGTAATTACTCCTTAAGATTTATACGTAATGATATTGTGAACTGCTTGCCTCCAAAATTTTAGTATCGTCTACTTATATGCAGGAAGAGATCATACAGGACAAGCATCGAAGAACAATCAGAATACTTTCAGATGCTAGATGAATATTGAGACCACTGTTTTTTATAGTTGAGAATCTAAGAATGATAGTCATTCTCAAAGGTGGTGTTCGGTCCTTCCAATGTCTTACCGATGAAGAGATTGTAGAATTTGTAGGGATTGAGGAAGAAGACGACTATCGAACTGCATCAGATTAAGCAATTTCTAATGGAGCAAAAGCTGTTTCAACAGACATACGAGATACAAGCTCGTGCTTATAGTCGCTGCAAACTTCATCTTTCTTTCTTATTCGGGCGGGTTTGAGTTAGTTATTTCTTGTTTTATTTTCTTATGATTTTGGCTACCTTTGTTAGCTGTATTGCCTATTTTCTTTGTTGCTTGAAAACCTGTTGTTGGAAGCCACTTACAAAATATTTTGGAGAAATTATGGGGCTAAAATAGCTAGCTTTCTCTAATGTTCTATTGCTTTGTAGGAAATTGATCATGACATTGATGTGGAAAAAGGCTTTATTTATCAAAAATAATAAAGTAACTCTTTTTTCTTTTTATGGGAAAGTATTTTCAGGGTATTTCATTCTTGCAAAGTCCCTCAGTTTGATATTCAATCACCTCAAGTACTTTTGAGATGAAGTACTCTTTTTTTGTATTGCCTCTGTTGTTTCTTCTTTTTTCGTTTTATTTGGTAGGTTATCTTTTGGTTAAGTGACTGAATAGTATAGCAATATATCCCAAAGTTCTACATTTAGTGATTGCTCTATGCAAAGAGTAACTTTCTCTGTCTCTGTTTTTTTTTATGTTTTTACACTGCTCTAAAATGCTCCAGAGGCTAATCATCTTTTTCTTTATTCCTTTCCATTTCAGGAAAAAAGAACCAGCTTTGAGGGTAAATATTTGGTCACTGAAGGATAACCATCCAGGATTTCCTTGCCTGTTCGAGTCGTGGCCATTTGCGGGGTGTTGCTTGTCAAAACTCTCTATGGAGAGAGCATGAATCCTCTTTGTGGAGAGCAAGTTTCAATGTGTTTGATTTCTTCCTTTATTATCGGAAGATCATATTTATGTATTACAACGAGTCCTATTGAGTCTCCTTTCTCAATCTCATAGTCCCTATCGTCAAGATTCGTACTTTTCATTAAAATTAGTATATTAGTCTTGACTACTTACTGGATAGATAATACCATGTGTTATAAACATACTATTTTTTGTATGTTTGGCTATATTGTGGATTATCCCAAACTATCCGAACAGATCTGGATAATTAGATCAAAATATATCGCAGTTGTTCGGTACCTTTTTAATCTAATATTTCTCTCGGCATATAATGTATAGCTTGGGGAGTTTGCTTTCTCCTTTTTCGGGAGTATTGAGTGTTTGCTCAACTGTGTGACTTTCACCACATTCATTGTTTGCTCAACTAGAGAATTTCTTTTCCGTTTGGATTTTCTTTTTCTTTTCTTGTTTCCAATTTCTCCGAGTAATACGGAATTTAGGGTCCTACTTTTTGTAAGCTTTATCCTTTATTTCATATTCTGGAGGACAACCAAAGTCTTGGTTTGTGTTGGCTGTATACTTGGTACAGTAACGGTACTCAAGTTTTAAATGTTTGACTTCTCTTTGAGCTTTAGCTTGCTCTCAGACTTTCTCCATTGTTTCCATACAAGTCTTTTTTAAGAGACCTGTGGAATGATCATTTGTTTGAGCTGTAGCTCGAAGCTAATCATAAGTTGTTTGTATAAGATCATTTCATGGACTAGGGATTTTTCTAAAAAATCGTCTGATTCAGAAATTCTTTTGTCCCGTTGTTCCAAATTGAAATATCAGACCTATGTATGCAAAAGCAAATTCTTCTAGCAAACAAATGTCACATAATCTCATCTGGAACGACTTTTTTTGGTGATTTTTTCCTCTGGTAGCAATTTCTCCAATAAAATCTGGTAAGAGGATATTCATTAATCGGGATAGTGCCTCAGATTTGTTTGGGATACTCCCAATTTCAACCGCTGTCTGTGGACTGTTGCTTTCGAGACCTTCTAGCTATACTAGTGAATGTCCTTCCCAGAAACTTGTCGCTAAGCGAATGTATTCACTTGTTGTCAAATTTGTTGAAAGAACCCATATTGTCCCCAATATTCGTTGGGTCCAATTTGAGATATATTCTTTCATATACTGATAAGGTATTTTATCGATATTAAAGGTTAGTCCTGTGGGACTGTAGTTTTGTATGGATGGATTTGATTGGTTCGCTATTCCCCTTCTTGAGGAGTGGAACTGAATCCAATCAGATCTGGAAGCAAATCTAACCATTTTTAGAAGTACCGAGCATAGCTATTGTTCGTTTTCTACTTCGTGGCGTAGTGGCTCGAGATTATAAAAGGTGCTTTTGAATTATAAGTTCATCAACTTATCATTTTCCATAATACTACAAGCAAATAGCAGAACATCTTTCTGTAATTTAAGCTACCATGACGTTAGGTAAACCAAAAAGACAAAAAGAAGAGAAGCTTTCGGACACTGCCTAGCTTCGGAGCTCCTCGCACCAAAGCTCTGATACCAGATTGTTAATTATGAAAAAAACTAAAGGAAAACTTAAGAACACAATAAGATCTCAAAAAGATGTAAGAGAAGATCTTCGTTTATTTAGATTGAGGGTGATCCCCAAGTGAGGAAATAAGCCCTCTATTTATAGAGTTACAAAGGAACGCAGTGGCGTTCCTAATAAGACCACTAACTAGTGACCGACATGTACATAGTGGCCAAGTACAATAATGTAAAAGAATCTTATCACTTTACTATTACATGATTACATCAATGTAATAAAACGAGACGTCCTTTCAAGCCCATGTGATGCCCATATGACAGGGAATCCGCCAACCGTGCTTAATGTGATGCTGATGTGATTTATGATCCATCAGAGCTAGTGGTGTCTTGTCATAAATTAGAGGTATCTCATTATTGTACTATGCCAATATGCATATATTGGCCACTAGCCCAAGATGAGGCTTATGGAATATGCCACATGCATATGTTGGACTTTTTACAGCCTGTAGAACTCCAAATTTGCTTCCAAAGCTTCATATCCTGGTAAGGAGATTAGCAATAGTATTAGTTTATCCGGGAATGTATCTAACATCATATGTGAATACTTCTAGATACATTGCTATCCGAATCCTTCTAAGGTTTTCCTTAGGGTTATGTATTGTTTTTTTCTTGAGAAATTGTGCGACCGATTTGTTGCCTGTCTCAATGACAGTGTCTATGCAGAAGATAAATCTTCAAACTCTTTATTGTTAGTTTGATAGCCAGCAATTCTTTGTCATAGGTTGCTAAACCCTAGGTTTTGTTAAACTTCCCAGATGTGTAAACAAAAATATCTTTGTGCTTTGCGATAAGTATTCCAGCCCAAAGAAACTAAAGGAGGCATCGGTTTGACACAATACCTCAAAAGGATGTTAGTTTGATCTTCGTTTATTTCACCCGAGGTTATCCCCAAGTGAGAAATAAGCCCTCTGTTTATAGACCCAAAGTACCTCCAAATAAAATAGAGCACCACTAACTGGTGGCTTTCACATAGTGGCCAAGTACAATAATGTAAAAGAATCTTTCTCTCTAGGAAGTATCTTGAACCCCTAGCATACCCTAATAAAACGAGACGTCCTTTCAAGCACAACCATGGTTCATTTTCTACTCAAAACGTGATGCTGTTGATTTAGATCCATACAAATAGTGGTGTCTTGTCAACTATAAGTTCATCTCATTATTTTTCATGCAATATATAAGCAAATAGCACTAATATTTTGAGGCATGGAATTTCACATGCATATGTTGGACTATTTAAAAACCAAAACTCATGTTTGCTTCAACCTTATCTATAGGAGATTAGGTATATCTTTTTTATCCTGAATGTCTCTAACCTCTCTTCCAATAGGAAGGAGTTTTTTTCCAATGGGAAAGGAGGTTTTCCTTAGGATTATGTATTGTTTTTTTTTATTCTTCTTATTCGGAAGAATGGTGTATTGTATTCAAAGATACTTTAGTAAATCTTGGACTCTTGATGCAAATTTAGTATCCCATAATTTTCATCTTGAGCTAGTAAACCCTAGGTTTTGTTAAACTTCCTGGCATATAACAATCAAAAATATCTTTGTGCTTCAAGATATATATCAAGAACTCGTCCACGTATACATACGTACAATTCCAGATATCGTATATTATCGCCCTCACACGCATGGACCCACCTAGTCTATAGAAGAAAAAGAAAGGGGAGAGAAGAGACGAGATTTTGAACTCATCCCTCTAAGAAAGTATCTTGAACCTCTAATGCAAAAAAGAGCATCCAAACATTACAAAATCCACAAAAACCTCAACTAATACAATTTACTTAAATTTCATAAAAATCACTATATATATATATATGAAAATACAATAGTAATTATTTCAAATCGTTCTAGAATCATATATATATATAACTTATATAACATCGTCATAATTCATTTAACTTTTTAAATAAAACATAATAACTATTATCCAACTATTCATAGACCACGCATATAAACTCCTCTTTCAAATTGAATAAAGCTCAAATTATACATGATCAATGCATTTGTAGTAATCAACATTACTATTCAAGCTATCACAAATACTTATCATCCTTTAAGAAGCAAGCATTACATACATTTATGCGCCATGAGGGTCTAATCAATACAAAAGAAGTTGGGAATGTATGCGAGAGGGTCAAAAGCAGATGTTACCTGTGCAAAATCTAGCATTAATGTAGAAAAAAATGTGGCATGGTAACTCGTCACCTTAAATCCTTCATTATTGCTTAAGCCGCCACAATTTCTTTAATTCACTATCTTCCTGTTTCAAACCTAACAAGTATGTGCAAATAATTTCCAATGTCGATCAAATTAATATTAGCAAATACTAAGCACCTACGGTGCTATAGCTCTACATAAAAATAATGCCTACACTAGAATTCAACTTCTTTCATAATCATAATTTGATGTCATTCCTTAAAGTAATGCTAGCTTGGAAAAAAACTTACCTAGCTAGGTGACAAATCAGCTCCTAATTAGCTCCAATATTGACGTTGAACTTTTTATGCCTCAAATCAAAAAAAATACCTATCGTTTAGGAAAAATGTTAATAATTAGTTTAATAACAAGTCGACATTTAACATAGCATCTCACCTAATAGTTTCCAACCGCTTGTTCGCCGGACTCCGGCAATTAAAGTTTCGGCCAAACTTAGATGTCTTCAACAGGTAAATAAAAACGCAAGCGACTAATTACAAACCAACACACTGACGGCGAGCTCTTACACACAACACGAGCCATTGCGGTGAACGTCGGCCTTGAAGAAGGACGGCGTTAATCTAACTAGATAAGGGCGAGATTGAGTTGGTAGAGTAGCCACATAGAAGAACAGAGATGTTCGGTGGCGATCAATTCTGACGGTAGAAATTTGGTGGCGAAATCCGTGTCTACCCCGACACTCCCTGCCGGCATGGCTCGAGCTCATAAGAGTATATATGAATCAAGGGAGGGGATGAGATGAAAAGAACTTCACTTGGGAGAAGAAAAAACGGCGATTAGCGGCGAACTTGGAAGATGGTGACAACATAATGAAGGGCTCGGGAAGAAGAAGAGAAGTAAAACAAAGACAAAATAAGGTAACATGAAATGAATTAATAAAAGATAAGACCCTTGTGGAGTTATTGAGAAAGTGCTAATTAAATGTTAAGAGAACAAAACATGGTAGCTACTTGAAGTCCACCAACACAGACCTAACTCACACACCTAAATAAAAAATATTGATGTTGATGAGTCTACGCCCTAGAGGAGATAGTGATGTTACAATTAATTGGTTTGATTAGTTCCTTTTTCAGATTAGTTGTTTTAAAATATCGATGTGGTTCAGGACTTCTCTATTGTTTGCAGTTAGCTTAATTAATTGTGCATTTGGCTTAACATTTCACAAAAGTAGTTTTTTATTTTTTTATTTTATGTTTTTGAATAAATTTTCTATAAGTTTTTAGAGAATTTATTTAAAAATTTAAAAAATATAAAAAATTCTAAGCAATAAAATTTTTTATTATTTTTTAGATAAAAAAATATAGCTTATTTTCTAAAAAAATAAAAATATTTTTTATTTTTGAAAAAAAATAAAATAAATCCTTTTAAAAATGCTGGAAGTTACCTAGCTTTCTTCTGCCACATTCAAACTATTCTTTTCTCTTTTTTTTTTTATTTTTTTTATTGGCTAGGTTATTTTCGGCAATAAGAAAGATGGGGACATACTTGAGTATTCCTAAAGACACGTCCAATCGAAGTTTCAAATCCTTGAATCTTCAATTGAGAAATTTTTTCACCTTTCATAAATTCTTTTGTTGCATGTATTTATTTATCTAAACCATTTCAAAAAACGTAGATACTCTATTTCTAGTTCTTTCTATAGAATTATTGTAGATACTCCGCCTTCTATTCTTCTTCTATAAATACTCGCATTCTAATCATTGTATCCAAATCCTTCAACTCATCTTCAATTCCCTACATTCTAAATTCTCTAACTCACCACCTTGGTGCAATCGTGTTTATAATCCTAATGCATCACCACAATTGTTAGCGATTATCTTTGTATCATTTATTAAGAATGACAATTTTTAAGACGCTTGTGATGTTTTAATTTGATGTTGGATAACATTTGTGATGTTGTAATGTCTTGATTGACATTATTGGGGAAGAGGGAGGTAAGGTACTTGCTTGATGAAAAGGGGTGCTAGATATGACAATGTCGGGATGTCAAGTAAGTTTTGTGAATAAGATATCATCTAGATGGTTGTTAGCGAGATATGTGAACATATAATATTTGGATCCACAATCTGTGTACTAGCACATGATTGGTGGAGCCCTGACGATGCTAAATGAGCTTACCCTCAGTTGCAGTCATACGCTTACTTAAAATACTTTATTAAACGAAATTTGCTTAGACATCATCGATCGAATGATTATTGTTGGAAAGTTGCTAAAGATGGCAATTTTCCCTAACGTTGTATCTATTAATTTACTTTTTTTCTAATTTTTGCAAGCAAGGGTTGCCCAAGATGGTTGTCGCGTGGGAAGAGCAACTTAGTGAACTCTCCTTGAATTTTGATGATGTTACATATAATAACATGATAGGGTGCATCGATACTGGCTGATGGCCAGGAATGCTCATCTATAAAATCAAGTTTATTTTGGGAGTTTCTCATACACATTACATATGAATGCGTACGAACGACAAATTTTCAGAAACATAAATAACTATTATGTTGGATGATTTTATCGATCACTCTTTGGCCAAGATTTCAAAAGTTGTGAATGTCATATAGCATATTAGATTACAGTCTTCAAACATAGAGGCTCAAGTCACTTATGTGTTGTAGAAGCTATATATCGGAGCTAATGAAGTCCTCAAATCTCTCTACTTTGCATAGCAGGCTACGAGCACTAGACGAGATGATCATGAATTGAAGTTCTGCATGGATATGATATTTGAGAAAAGATTCAATGAAGTGTATCTCTAAAAAGTGATGTGCAAGGCATAAGTTCCTATTTTTGGATAGGGCGTAACGTGCGGAGGAAATAGAAAGGACGGCAACCAGACCCTTGATGGGAGTTGAAAATTTTGACACTTGAATTGGTTATTGTCACTTTTAACTTTAGAAGGGGTTGCGGTAGCTCAGGCAGATAGGTTCTCGAATCTATAACAAATTGGAGGTACGTTCAATAATTTGCTACGTAATGTTCTATACTATTTGTGTTAAATGATGATTTTTATGATTTTAACATTTGATAGACATTCTATCACGCCACGCTCCCAAACCGTGATAGGTATTGGTGACAATCAAGCCCAGATTAAATTCTAATAAGTCTGCCCAATCCAGTAAGCCTATCCAAAACAAATTCAATCCACCACAAAATCAAATTTCACCTCTTATTCAAAATTTCGACAGTATCTTTCTAAATTCATGTAATAACTATAATCTTTTGGGCTGCAGGAAGCTATTGTAAGAAATAGTGGCCCTTACATGCAATGTTTCTTACTTAGGGTTTTTTTTTTCTTTTCTTCTTCTTCCTTTCTCATTTTTCTGCCCTAACCCATCAGCCGCCACTGCTCCGGCTCCTCTCCGGCGTGAAATCAACCCCTTTCCTGCGATATTCACTTCATTTCATCTTCTCAAGCCATCCTCCTTCTCATTTCCGGTAGTTCTTATCAATTCCGGCGAGCTACGCCGTGCGGGACAAATTTTAAAAATTTATCCGGCCATTTTGCCGGCATTCCGGCGAAGGTAAGTAGATAGAAACGTTCCCCTTAACTTGCGAAGTCTTTTCCCTCATTTATTTGCGTTGATTTTCAGCTCCGTTAGTTGATTTCGTGTGAGTTCGCCGCCGGACTTTATTTCGTCGATTCCGGCCGCCGGCGACAAAATTGAAGCTCGTCGTTTATTCCATTGGATTGTACTAGCAGTGGTGGTCATTTGAACACACTTGGCCGGAACCCTAGCTCGCCGGAATCCGGCGAACTTTCCGGTGACCTAGTTAGGTGAGTTAAAAATACTTGCATCGCGTATTTGAGATTATTGTTAGATGAATTATTAATTCGTTCGTTTTAGAAAATCGTTGGATTGAAAATACGTGAGTTGTTGCCGATTAAAGTCGTGTAGCATCCGATCGTCTCGCCTCTTCGGTAAGCTTCTTGGATTCGTTAATTAGTACTTATTGTGTAGTGGATTAGAAATTTGAATAAACCGTTGAACGAATAAAATTCTATGATGGTTCACCATATGCTATTAAACTTTGGACTCAAACTTAGTGAGATATTTATTACAAGTATTTGATTTAGCTTTCATTAGCGTGCTTATTATGGAATATGCCCGTATGCACGTTAGGTGGTACGAGTGACTTGAATTCGGACGGTGCGGCTTAGAGTTGACAGTTGATATAAATACTTGCTTGGACTACAGGTGAGGGTTACCGTGCCACATTTTCTTCCTAGATTAACATTAGGCTTTCGGTACAGGTAGCATTCACTTTGGAAATTCTGGCGTACTTTGCCATTCTCTTTATATATTTTGATTTATCCTTCATGCTACATATGCCTGTACATGCTTAGGTTTATTTTACATCATGTTTATAGTTAGTACTAGTATGTTTACATATTGTAGACTATATGACATAATTATGAGAATATGCTATATAAATGTCAATATTGTTCTTTCATATATGCATAATTATAATCATGATAGCATTGAAGGCATTGGGCATAGCATGTTCATTGAGTGAAAACCTATTATGTTGCATCTATTTATTAAAGACTGTCGTAACCTATTTTATTATATATGTTGAATGAGATATTGATACGGTGGGTCCTAGGAGATACTGGGCACCGAAATGGATAGCCGATGGGTCCCAGAATATACTGGGCATCGAGTTATAAGTTATGGATTGTCGGTGGGTCCCAGGACATACTGGGCACCGAGTTGTGATGATATTACTTGCCGGTGGGTCCCAAGACATATTGGGCACCGAGCTTATCTGTGGTTTGATATATATAAACGTATTAAGTATGTATGCTTGTATGATATATCCGATAGTGTGATGTGAATTGAAAAAGTGATCTCACTCGATCGCCTATTTTGTATGATTGTGACACTTGATGCATCCGCATACTTCATAACATATATTTGCTTGTATAGGTGCACTATATATATATGTATATATATTATAGCCTTGAGAGTGTCGCACAATATTGTTTCATATTATCGTATATCTCTACTAAGAACTGAGTCGATATGGGACGATTCAGGACTTAGTAGAACCTGATCTGATCTATCGTTGCATCTGATTCATGTAGATAGTACTATAATGCCTACTTAATGCATTATCTAGATTGGGCATTTTACCTCACCGAGACTAGTTTTTACCTCACCTCTCCCGAGACTAGGCTCACCCTCTTTTCTTTTTTTTGGCCTCTCCCGATAATCCCGAAGTCATTGACTTTCTTATATTTTATCGATCGTATTGATCTAGATTTGTTTTGAATTGAATTCTTTGGGCGAGGGTATTTTATAAATATTTTTGCATGTTTTAGGTATTTTTTAAATTTTGTTCGCTTGGCATTATATTTTGTTATGTTAGCTCACTAAATTATCGAAGGGCATTGAATTTCTTATATTTTTTGATTGTATTTCACTTGGTATTTTTTTTTAACAAAATATTTGTTTTGGAATTGTAATAGGTGTATTTTAGTCCATAAATATTTTTCCTGGTTTTAGTATTTATATGATTTTATTTATTTTGTTCTGTTTTGTCGTTATTAAGTGATTTGTTGCGATACATGTTTTCACTTGAAATTATAGGGAAGGTTTTGCCGAAATTTTATTTTATTTTTGAGGAAATTTTATTTCACTTGAACAGTTTATGATGTTTTTTTTTTAACTCGATAAAGACTCGTTTAGTCCAAATCTGCGGTCAAGTCCTAGTTTTGGGTCTTGACAATTCAAGATAGATTTGCACAATTACCACAACATATTTCAACACTATAACTACAATAAGACTTATGACTAGCTACTCAAATAAACACATACATTAGCAACAACTCATAGTACCTTCTCGTATTTATTACAATTTTACAGTGAATATACAGCCAAACAAGATACAGGTCTTTCAAAGTGGAGAACCAACTATATTCAAGGCAAAATAAAATAAAATGGATAAGATGAATACTCTTAATGTGCACGTGCGACAGATCATGCACGACGAGTAGTCTTGTACTGGTTTCAAATTAATTTGGGGACGTCAAAGAGAAAAAAATGAATCAAATCTCACTGAGATAAAAAGCAGAATGCACTGATTTAGGTCACTAATCCATTTCCTAATTATTTTATTCCTATCAATATATATGAAACAAAAATGCAACGATATATTGGATCAGTCCTACTACATCTTGAACTGTCCCATACCGATCTTAGTAGGAGAGATACGGTTTAAAAGCAATAAAAAAAATGAATGATTATTTAATAAATAATATGAAATATAATTTATAATAATATAAACATCATTAAGTGCTTTAAAAAACATAACTTTAAAAACACAAAAAAAAACAAACAATGTAAGCAAAACTATGTTATAATAAATAGTTAAATAAATAACTAGTTGTATAAAACGTTAAACAAATCAAGTACTTATTAAAATAGTTGTTGTAAAAATAATTATAAATTAAATAGGATAAAAGATAAAATGAGTGATAAAATAATTTGTAAATAAAATAATTTGATAATATATAATTAAATTATTTAAAATAAAATTGTTATCATTATAAATAAATAAAATAATAATTGTTATCAAAAAAAAAATATTGTAATAAAATAGTTTAACAGATCATAACCAAGATAAAAAATTATGTTTCTAATATCCGAAGAATAATAAACGAGACTACCATCATCCGATTGATCATAATAAAAAATTGTGCTTACCTAAAATTATAGCCATATGTGGGTAACTTCTCTCCCACACCACTAATTTTAATAGTTTATTGTCTTCATGCGGGATTTGTAGTATAAAAAATATTAAAAATATTTTTCATACACAAATACATATAATATATTCATATACTTGTAAAACTGATCGAGCTCGTAGTTTCATTTACCATAAATCATATGGCATTTAAACACAGAACGTGATAATTAATATTTCATAAAATCTTTCATAATTATAGTAGAAATATCATGCTCAAAAAATAATGCCACCAATCATAACATTAGATTATTAAAATATCAAGCATGTTATCAAGCTCAATAATAATTGCATCACTATACATCATGCAACATTAGAAAGAATCATATATGTATAGAAATGGCAAGGTATGCCGACGGATCAAAACAAATGTTACATATGTCAAAAAGTCTAATGATAATATTAAGAAGGAAAGATGGCATAACCCTCACCTTAAATCCTTCGCTAATGCTTAAGCCGCACAAAGTCCACAATCGCTTTAGCACATTATCTTTCTCTTTTCGATCCTAACAAGTATATGTACACGGTTAGTCCATCACACGATATTATTGAATTCAATTACTATACAACGTTATAACTTAACATTTGAAAATTAATGTATACGCAAAAACTCAACCTCCACCCTGAAACACAACTACAAATCATTTTCTAATGCTAATTTGAATCAAAGGCTTACGAAACGACTAGACTCCTAATCAACTCCAACTTCGACCTCGAAACCGTTTGTGTCTTCGATTCAAAAAATTATCTACGGCATAGGAAACAGACTAATATTAGTTCAATAATAAGTCTTGACGATTAAATTACACTTTTATCCCACCTTAACGTAGGGGCTCACCTGCTCACCGAAATTCAACAACATAAGCACTAGCCAAAGTTGAGATAGACCCAAGAGAAATTCAGGTAGCGGTAACAACAAGTAATCGCGGGGTTGCCACGGCGATGATTGCTAGCGAGAAAACGGCTGCAGCCAAACTATAGTTTGCTAAAGCTAGACATCACAGCAAATCAAGCTAGGCAAGAGCAAGAGAAGAGGACCAGTAGGGTACTGAACCACTCGATAGCAATAAACGCCGATGAATTGGCCAGTTTTCATAGGCAAAGTTGCAGTTAAGCATGAACAACTCGGAAGCACAAAATTGCACTATTCCAGTAGCAATTTACTCGACAATTGTAAGACGACAGTGAATGGAGGAAGAAGGAAAGTAATCCGGCATCGAATGATGAAAAAATCAGCCAGGAGGGAACACGGCGAGAGTTTCCCCCGTGTAATGGTATGTTTAAATTCATGGTTAAGAAATATAAATAAGAGCACGGATAGAAAAATAATAAAAGAATAGATAGGAAAATGTAGTTATTAAATCTTACGATATTTGTATATATACTAAACCTAATAAATTAATTATGTTTGAATAGATGAGTAATAGAAATAAATTTTTTATAAAAAACTCAAATACCCTTTTTTATTTATAATAATCATGCTTTTAAATTAATTTAACAAAATTAATTTAATTTTAATTTTAAATATAAAAATATAATTAAAATTAAATAAATATAATTATTACAATAAAAATAACACATATTAATTTTTAAATAAATTAATTTATATATTAAATTAAAGAAGAAATTAAATAAATATAAATGAAACATAAATATTAAATTTGATCATATAATATTAATTAAAAATAATTTTAAATAAAATAAAATTTAATAAAAAAATAAAAGGCAAAGTAAATTTGATTCTTTTTTTATAACCATATGCACCCACAAAATTGGTGGGTACGTATTTGACCATGATATATGGGGACGGATGGAAAGTTCTTCTACATCCCTTCCATTAATGAAATGAAACCAAATATGATAGAGATGGAAAAAATAGATTACTTGTTTTTTCGCTTCCCATCTCTAACTATCATCCAAACAATGCTTGAGAAGAAAAGAAAAAGAGAAAACTAAGAAGAAATAAGAGGGGAATAAGAAAAAGAAAGGCAAGAAATAGAGAATCGACGGCCGGCGGCAAGGGAAAGAAGGCACCATGCAAGCACAGTTGAGAGGAATGAAATAAAAGAAAAACAATGAGAAGGTAGATGAACCATACTTCGTGGAGAAGAAAAATTAAAAAAGAAGAGTCTGGAAGGGAAGGGAGAAGTCAAGAGAAGGGAAGAGGTTCATCTTAGCTTAGCCATTTAGCTTAGGTGTAACTAGCTTAACTACTAAACATACAATAAGGAAAACTTCATTGACACAATTATCCTTTATTGAAATTGGGGGTATTACACATTCGGTTTTCATCATGTTACCAAAATTTGTGTTGCATATGCATTGAGCAAATAGTCATAGAGATTGCACTAATACTGCCATTTTATGCTTGAGTATGTTACAGAGTTCTGAAGAATCATACTTATAAGAATCTAGCAGTAACAATGTGGCTTACATGCTTATGGTCAACCTAATATGTAAGCATACTTGTTTCAAATGGCACTCACACTTTATCCATTTAATTTTACGTTATTCTGATGTCTTCAATGATTTTAATTTTTAGAATATGGCACTGCCATGATTTGCCACTTTATCCACTTATTCAAATTGTTTGCTCGCACCTCCATCACATGGAAGAAAATGAGCTATAGTTGATACCTCTGGACAAGCTAATTTGGCGGTGAGGTATTCGCTTTGTCTTTATGTCTTTAAAGGAGAAGCTGACTCCAACATGCACAGAGAACCCATCTTTTCATTTAAAAGAAGCTTTCTGCGATGACCTTTTGGTATAAGTTTTCTAGTTCTCATGAACCTCCTTTGTGGTATTTTTTTAGAATAGAAAAATATCATTGTTCAAAATAAGTTGAATATATACCAAACCATTTCGATCCATATTGCCATGTTTTTTCTAGAAGATTGCTCCACCCATTCATCTAATGCTCACAAGTACTTATCTTTTGCAAGAAACTCAATAGCCTGGTTCTCCACAATGTGTATTGCTTCCATTGAGCTTCTCAATCTTGAACTTGTTTATCATCAAAATGAACATGTAGCTTTCATACTACCTATTAAAAATATTGAGTGTGTTTGGTTGTTGATAGACGTAGAGAACATATAAAATATACTCAAGATTTTTACTTGAGCAATACAAGAACTAAAATAAAAATGAAGTAAACACAATATACAAGAGATTTACATAAGAAAAGATAACAAAATTATACGTGGAGATAACATGCATCAAGAAAATCACCAAATAAGCAATTACAACTCTTACATTACACTTTAAGTGGGATCTCTCACTGGAATGATTTTTATATTGCACTTGTTGTAATTGTTGTTATTGTTGTGATTGATAATGACCCAAACGGATGTCGCATATTCAAATATTTATGTAGTGGCTAAGATGACTTTTAAACTTTATGAATAGTTAGCCTTCCATCTTACAATTAATAGTGCAAGTCTATTGACTTTCCACCTTCCTAATGATGCTTAAATTCTTAAGCCATTGGCTTTCTATCTTCTCGGATGATGATTCATCTTTCTTAACTATTAAGATTTCATATGATCTGAACAAGATGCCATATATTTCAGTGGACATTTAGCAAAGTGACTTTATACATATAACATTTATTGCACCACATTTCAATACAATCTCCAAGAATCAAGCCATGGAAAGTCGTTACAATGGACTAAGGCTTTCGTAGAAACATATCAACAAACACCTTACAAGCTTTCCTAACCTTACCTTTTTCTAAACAAAAGTCTTAGCAAAACTGCGCTAGCTAAAAGACCTATAATAGTCCCATTGCTTATGATAAATTAAAGCATCAAAAGCAAGTTCAGGCATGATGGTGACTAGAAACGAGCAAAAAACATGATTGAGGGAGTCATAATCATATCGGTGTTCATAAGTGCAGGATACACTACAGTAGTTTTCGGCAATGGAGATGAAAGACCATCTACTCGTAAATCAAAAACTCGGTGTGAGTATTGCAAGCTGGGGGGAGCAACACCAGAACATAGTTCATGTATCCGTATCCATGCTTCATAGCTTGTCGATATTTAAGTTGAAGCATGTGTACACAAAGAACAACGAGAAAAAGTTGAATGTCAAGTTGTCCTATTGACAACAAAAAAAGAAAAATCACTTCAGGAACACAATTTCAATATTTAAAAGTTAAACTTCGTAAACGAAAATCAATTAAGCCAAATGACTTAAAAAAATGGCGTCTAACTTGTTATGTGTGTTTATGCATGGTCTACCTGAAAATTTTGTTTGCTTTAACAACTATCTTTATAAGGAAGCCAGCGTCCGTTTTACTTAACTATCCATGTACTCAAAAGGAGAAGAAAAATGACACACCTTGCCTATGTTTTTACTCCCACAAACTTCTACAACTTTTCTAGCAATAGTAACAGTTGTAACATCCGAACTCATAAACTAAGCGTATATTTTTCGTCTATGAGTTTGGAAAGTTGTTTCTTCTAGTAATATAGAGACCAAGTGATGCAAAGCCTTTTGTTCCTCTGTAGATCTCCTCCACCACACATTCCTGAAGAACAAATTTCATATCCTTAACTTTTCTTAGATACATATTCAGCTCATGAATTTCTGGTGATAATAATGACATCGAGCTCTACAGATTTCATCTTTGTTCAGAAACTAACAGCCTGCAAAGTTAGCAATAGCCTTGTAATCGTGCTTGCTAATCAAGAAGTAGACATCTTGGAGAATGAATCTAATTTCTAGCATGTATATATGTGGACATCTGGCATTGTAAAGAGGCATATCAGTAAATCAAGAGCTGAAATTAGGATCTTAATATGCGTGGGCGGTACCCACCTTATTGCCATAGACTTGTATTAGGCCCATGCGCTGAGAGATACTATAGTCCATCGAATAAATCACCTGAGATGATGGTAGCCTTAGTGCATTGAGTGGAGAACTGCACACCGAGGGTTGGTGAAGTATTTGTTTGAGATTCGATCTCACCATAATTTACTTTCTAACTCCCTAAGAGTATGTTTGGATTGTGGTTATTGATGGTGAATGGTGGTGATAGTGAAGCATTTTACCATGTTAACTATATTTGTTTTGGTTTCATTAAAAGAAGAGAAGAGGAAATATTCCCTTTTTCTCACCATGTTTTATGGTGAAATATGACCCACCAAATTGGTGGGTATACATGGTGACCAAAGGAGATGCAAATTTGCTTTCTCTTTTGTCCTTTTATCTTTTTTTTTTTTTTAATTATTAAATATTTATTTTAATTAGATATTTTTATTAAATATTTATTTTAATATAATATATGTATTTTTTATTATAATAATTTATAATTTTTATATTTCTTTAAGTTTAATTGATTTTAGTAAAAATTATATGATCAAATTTTATCGTTGGTAGAAAAAATAATAAAATTATATGATCAAAATTTTTAATTTAAAATTTTATTTAATTTTGTTAAATTATATCAACATTAATAAAAAAATTAAATTAATATAAAAAATTAATCTAAAAGTTATATTAATAGAATTAATTTAATTTATACTAATTAAATTAAAAACTTATATTAATAAAAATTATATTAATATAAATAAAAAGGGCATTTGAATCTTTTATCAAAAAATTTACTTCCATTATATTAATTTATCTATCTATCCAAATATAATTAATTTGTTACCATCTATATCCAAACATTATAAAGTTAAATAGTTATCATTTTATATCCGTCATCTTATTATTTTTCTAATTTATACTCTTACTCTTATTTCTTAACCATATATCCACACATACCGTAACTAGTGTGGATAGTTATTGGTTCCATTGATTGATTTAATCTTATTTAAATAATAATATATTTATTATGTTGTTATCTAAAAGGTTTGAATTTAATCTTATATTACTTATTTTGAATGTTTATTAATCATAAACTTATTATTTAATTAACTAATGAATTATATATTAGTTATTTGATTATTTAATCAATTAATTATATAACAATTTATTGTTATTATTTAATTAACCAACTATATTAACTAATTAAATATTTACGTGATTATTTGAGTATTTACCTATTTACTAATTTACAATTTGACACGCCTTCATATAACTATTTACTAGTCACTTGGGTTTCGTTCATTAAAATTATCTTATTAAACTTCTAGTCAACATGTTTATTTTCAAGTGTTCCTTATTACTTAATACGAATGAGGACATCAGCTTTACTTGACTTTATTGCATAAACATTGACTCTTGCACGTTGCATTTCATGTGACTTTATCCTCTCTAATAGTATTTAAGACTTAGTAGGATCTAGGGGATGTATCTTTGTACTTTGTAGGGTTAAGATAATTAGGTAGTATCCAACATCGGTTTGGCAAGTGGGCCGCTTACCCGATTGGTTCCATCTAATTATGCAGCTACGTCTTTCTTTTAATTAGTGCATCACGTACTTTTATATTATTTAGACTAGACTATATTTTTTGTTTGTGGCCTTTCTTATATAGCTCGAAGGTAATAAAAATCAGTTGATGAAGCACCATCATGTGGACCGTGTGCTACGGGTAGTTGATTATCACCCTTAGCATATTTCATTTTGCACGTAAAGGGCTATGTGGCTTCTAAGAGGGTTGCATTACTTTTGGGTACGTGTTGCTTGCGATGTGTAACCTCCTTTTGGTTTGTCAATTTATTTTGGGTATTGTGTATTAGTTATAATCGGCTAGATATAGCTGATAACTATTTTATGTTTTATGGGTAGCACGATTCCTTTTCTTTCATTTTTTATACTATTGTTATTGATTATTTATTTTTGTTATATGTCCAAAATTACCTCTTATTTTTGTAAAGAAAGATTTACCAAATATTTTTGTGATTCGGAATAAATTAGGTTAGTAAAATTTGAATAGATATACTACATGGGACCAAATTCGAGCTTTTCGATTAGTACCGATCATAGTTCCAAATTGAGTCATAATCCTAAAAATAATAGCAATAAAAGTAAAATTATATAGTTACATCATTAGATAATACGCCATACAAAAAACATATTATTTGATGATGATTATTTAATATCCAGAAATCTTTATTATTAAATCAACAATTGTTTGTTGGGAGATGGATGAACAGGATAGTTTTTTCTTTTATTTAGCAGTCTTTAAGCAATATATAATTTATTAGCCATTGCCCTGTTGGTGTGAACTCTAATCGGCAATTAAAATAATTATTTCTAGTTCTAGAGTAAAACACATTTATTAGATAATATATTCAAACATATAATATATAAATATAATATTCTAAAAACTATTTATTAACAATAAAAAAACCTCAATTTTAAAAAAAAAATTTTGGGAGATTTCTTTAAATCAGTTATTTGACTTGCTTGCATTACAAGACTCGCAGAGACTACGGACCAACATCTAACGGATACGAAATCCATACCGTCATATTCTCCATTTCAAAGATTCATTAACCGTTAGATTTCTTTCTTCCCTGGGACGGCTTACCTATAAACATTTCCTATTATCATCTCGGTTTTTTGTTTGGGTTATTCTATCTTGTTCCTTGATTACCTTCGAATTCTTGTTGCGGTTCTCTTGAAATCGGGTAGTTTTGCATTTGGGAACCCGATTGAAGAGGTCGATTGTTGGTGAAGCTCGGTGATTGTGGCTTAGGTGAATTTGTTTACTAGTGGTTTGAGTAGATTGTTTGGGTAGTTTCTTTTTCTCTTTTTTTTTTTTGTTCTTTGTCTTGCCTTCACTGTCAAATTTTTTATCTGTAATCAGCATGAAAATTTCGAGGATTTGGTGCAAGATTGTTTGAGGACTGGGAATCGTTGCAGCGTGAATTGATGAAGCAGTATCGAAAATCTTTTCCCTGTTAGATTTCAATTTCCGTGGAACTTTCGGGATCGATTATGGAGCAAGATTGCTTGCTTAGTGGAGCTCGGTATAGGGTTTGTAGCATTCTTGCCTAGATTTTCAGTTTCTTTTTTCTTCTTTCATATTTCTTTATATTTTGTCAAATTTGCTGCTAGATTTTCATCAGTCTCCTGTGAACTGATATCAGTAAAACTTGTTTTTAACTTCCGGACATATGAGAAGTTTTCTTGGTAAATGATGTCCGTGATGTTCTTCTGTCCAGATTGACTACTAACGGCACGCAATTATAGCATCTGCTCTGTTTGGAACCCAAAAATTTTCCTTTGGCTCAGTTTGGTAAGTATCAAGAATGTCTTCAGATTGGCAATGATGGTCTATTCTAAATGTCATGATTAATAATATCAAGTTTAATTGAGGAATTTCCATGTTGATTCCAGGTATCCCTAACAATAGCAAGTTCTGTCTTCTCTCATTTTCTGGTGATGGATGATGGTCAAACTAGTAACCTTTCGAGTATGGATTTTCTTCTTTTCGTCACTTCTGAAGTTTCTTGTTGAAAATATGTTGTCCTTAGTTTGACTACACCTCAGATTTCTGATGCTGCAGTGAGTGAGACTAACTATGGGTTTCCCTAACGTTTTGGTTTCTTGGCAAATTATATTAGAGAAATCTAGAATCAGTAATGTAGGTTGTATAGCTACTTATTTATGCTCTTTGTAAATTTATCAATAGATACTTAAAAATAGTAGTTGTAAATCGTGGACTGTGGCTATTGTTTTGGTCATTTGAATTGTGGCAACTGGAAGCAAAGCCATTGATACACCTCTTATTAAGTCATTGAATGTGTTGATTAAGGAAGAATCTTTGAATGTGTTGAGAAGTCCATTCATTTGATCAGTTGCAATTGTTGCTTATCAACTGAAATGTCATTTGCTAGAAACCTTGAAATATGGTTTTCAATGTAATTTATGTGCTATAAAAGATTGTGACTGGGATCTGTTTGTAACTAGTCCTTGAATGAAGTTGTATGGATTATCAATATCCGTTTGCACTTCTTTAGCAACATTATGACTAATGCAACATTTCCGTTTCTGTTAGAAATCCAAAATATGTGCTATTCACTCATCCACTTATTTCGTAAATATTCAATAAGACAGCCTATAAGACGATTATGCTTTCTTTATAGGATTCCTTAAACCATTACTTGTCCTAATGGATGGCTAAAGTGCTGCTGATGACATCATGATAGATGGTATCCTGAAATGAGCTACAGGATGATAAGCCTATGTTAGATTGATTCTCCCAATAATGTCAATCTCGGCATTGATATGGTTGCCGCAGAGAAATTCTGCAAAGATAACACACGAGCTTCCTTCAATCAATGGGGTCTTATTAGCCACGAATTAACTCTTACAAATGATTTTATTGATTATGGAGTCCAGGATCTTTTTGATTCTGTTAGTGAGATAATAGTGGAGCCAGAGGTATGATCCATCAAAGAAAGGTGGAAGTGAGTGGATATATGCGTCTGTCACGTTCAGTAAAATTAGGGTGGATAAGTCAACTTTTTATACTTAACTGCAACATTTTTATGCCAGCGACCTAGCACAAAGTGAATAGTCTGGCTAGATGGTTTTATGCTGCTTTTTCCTTGAGCTGCTAGTACATAATTTACAACTAACACAATCAACTTACATAGTTTACTGCAAAAAAATATGCTATCAGCACTGCACACTGCATTGCTGTCTCTACTAAGATCTCTGGTAGATGTTTCTGATTGTTTGTGTGTTTGTATAAGCTAACATTCATGATATATCTAGATCGTCTAATGTAGAACAGGATGCTGTTTTTTTCTCTTTGAGGCTTTAACATTAATGTTTTTTCAGGTTTATGCTTACATTATAGGTTTATTCTTTGTTTCAAACATTTTATATAGTGTATGTTTTGTATTCTAGCATTGTGCTTACTATTGGAAATTTGTGCAGAAAATGGATTTTTGGAAACAATACATCCGTAATTAACTGATGTGTGCGTTTTGCCCCAATCATTGCTTACTGTATCTGTTCTGGAATGCATTAGATTTTAAGACCACAAGGCTCTACACTAGGAAAGAGGAGCAGCAGAAGAATCTTGTATCTTTTTGTGCAATAGTCTAGGGTGTGTTGTTTCAGCAATTAGTTGAGGCCATCATTGCTGAATTTCTCTTTTTTGTGAGTCTTAGTTTGACTTTTTTACTTTCTGTTAAAAACAATGCATCACTATAGAGATTCGTTGGGCATCCCCTTTTAGTTCCAAAGTGATTTTCAGCACTGATATCCTCAGCAATAACCCTGAGGGTGTTGCAATCATCGATTATCTGCTGCAGAAGAGGTACAACTGAGTTATCTCAAATTCTATAAGGTGAATGTTTTAATCCATCAATGTTTGGTAGAAAATAAAGCTTGTTGGAGTACCAGCATAGATCTTTCTGTGTAGTAGTTCAGTATTGAGTTGCCATTGTTGTTGTAGTTCTTTTAGTTTTGGTTTGACAGTAGCTGGATATGATGGTTGGAAGGTTTACGTTGGTTTCTAAATATTGTAGACAACATGCCCTTAGTTTTTCACAAAAGCATTTGGAGAGAGGATATGTGATACAATTAGGTTATTACTTAGGACCTTTTAGTTGCTCTTTTTCAAAATATGAAAAAATAAAACTTAAAAGTGAAAAACTAGGATGGGAGGAAGAACCTTAGATTTGTGTAAAAATTTTGGACAAATATACTAAACTTTCATACCTAGACAACTTTGAGGACAACTTTCGATTCATAAACATTTCCCCTACACCAATGAAATTAAATGATTTAGTTTGGTATGCGGTTGCGCGCTTACTTGGATTTGTAAAGAGTTTTAGTTTTTATCTTCAAGTTTGTCAAAGTTGAATGTTTTAATGGATTTCACGTTCCTATTTTTGAACTTGTTCTTTTTTGGTGTGGTTTCACCATTTCAGTTCAATTATGAACTAGAAACTAACTGTTTTGATTTAAGTTGATCTTAATGTGTTTGATTTTACTAGAAATGTGAAATGTCTGTTGGTAAGTTGCTAATTTCTGAACAGGATTCATCTGTCTTTGATTTCTTTCATTCTTCATTTCTCTTTGTCAATCTTTGTAGCTTATTCTGAATGTGTCATGCTCAGAAGTGAAACTTTTGGAAGAAGATGGTAGTCTGAGATATATGATCAGTTATCTACTTGTAAATTTTTTTATAAAAAATATTGTTGCATATGCAGTATGCATCGTGTTATCTTTGTTTCTTATATTTTATGGTTTGTTTGTTATTATATATTCCAGCGTTGTGCTTAGAATTGAAAATCTGTGGAGAATATGGATTTTTTGAAATGACACGTCAACAATGAAATAACGGACGCATTGCTCCAATCATCGTTTACTAATGTGTGCTAATGTGTCATATTTAATGCCAGACAGCTCCACCAAGAAAGAGCAGCAGTAGGAATCTTATACCTTTTTCTGCAGTTGTCCAGGGAGTGTTGCTTCAGCAGTTAGTAGAAACCACGGTTGCTGAACCTCTCTTCCTTGTGAGTCTTATATTGACTTCTTTTACTTCTTGTTGAAACCAGTAAATCGCAACAAAGATTTGCAGTGCATTACCCTTTGTTCTAAATTGATTTTCAGGTTGGTATCCTCAGTGATAACTCTGAGGGTGTTGCAATGGGATTATCTTTTTCAGAAGAGGTACAATTGAGTATTTCTATTTAAGAGTTCTTACTTCTATTTTAATTGCTTTATGTTTGTTTTTTATAATTCTTTAAAATGATGTTTTAATGCATTAATTTTGATAGAAAATAATGCTCGTTGTGCTACCAGCATAGGTCTTTCTCTTCCAGTTCGGTATTAAGTTGCCATTACTGTAGTAATTATAGTTTTGGTTTCTCAGCTGGATATGATGCGTCGGACGGCATGTATTTAATTTTTGAATATTTTAGACAATAGGCTCATAGGTTCCAAAGCACTTTGAGAGACAGTCTAATGTGACAAATTAGGAAGGCGAGGATTGTCTTTAGCTAATTACTTTAGAAATATTTGGTTGCACTTCTCAAACTATGAAAAATTAAAGCTAAAAGGAAAAAGTAGAATGAGGGGAAGAACTATGGATTGGTTTAGAAAAGTTGGACAAATCTGCGAAACTTTCTGTACCTAGACAAATTCGAGGATGGCTTTCGATTCATTAAACATTCCCAAATGGTCTTATTAAATGAAATGATTCAATGTTTGGTATGCAAATGATTTTACTTGAATATCTAAAATGTTGTAATTTCTGTAAGTAATTAGTTAGTAATCTTTTGGTTGCACTTCACAAATACGAAGAAATAAACCAGAGAGAAGAACTAGAGTGAGAGGAAGAACCATGGATTTGTTTAGAAAATTTGGGCAAATCTGCTAAACTTTTCTCTACCTAGACAAATTTGGGCATGATTTTTGATTCACTGAGCTTTTCCCATTGCACTTATGAAATTTAATGATTTAATTTGTGGTATGCGGATACTTGTAATTGAATCTGTAAAATGTTGCAATTTTTATCATCAAGTTGTGTTTTAATGGCTTTTGAGTTTCCTTTATTGAATTTATTCTTTTTTTTTTTTTTTTGTGGTTTCACCATTTCAGTTCAATTCTGAAACGAGAAATAATAGTGTTGGATTAACTAGCTCTTAATGGGTTTGTTCTGAAAAGAAATGTCAAAAGTTTGCTGGTAAGTTTGCTGAGTTGTGAACGGGTCAGCTGTCTTTGATCTGTATGATTCTTTGTTTCTTATCCAAAGTCTTTGCAGGTTATTCTGAGTGTGGCACGCACGGAGCTTAAACTTTGCGAATAACATGGTGGACTGAGATCCTTCCATCAGTAACGAACCTGTAAAATTATTTATCAAAAATATTGCTACATATGCAGCATTACATCGTGTTATTGTTGTTCGCCAAGTTCTATACTTTGTTTGTTTGTGTATCCAGAATTGCGCTTAGAATTGGAATTTTGTGAGGATATGAATTCCTTGACATGATATGTCAGCAATGAATTGATGGACACATTCACCCAATCATCTTTTTCGGGATCTGTACTGGAAGGGATCAGATTTTAATGCCACAAGGCTTTGCACCAGTAAAGATGAGCAGCAGAAGAATCTTATACCTTTTTTCTGTAGTCGTCAAGCGTGTTACTTCAGCAGTTAGTGGATGCCACTGTTGCTGAATATTTCTTCCTTGTGAGTCTTTCCTCTATTCTTTTATTATATTGAAACAATACATCACCATAGAGATTTGCTGTGCATTACCTTTTAGTTCAAAGTTAATTTCCAGCTCTGATATTCTCAGTGATAACCCTTTGGGTGTTGCAATTAGAAACTATCTGCTTTAGAAGAGGTACAGTTGAGTTTTTTTATTTAAAATTTCTTCCTTCCATTTTTGGTGCTCTACGTTTGTGCCTTTAATGCTTTCAGGTAACATTTTAATGCAAGAATGTTTTATAAAAATACAGCTGGCTGAACTACCAGCAGATATGTTTCTGTTTAGGAGTACGGTATTATTTTGCCATTGTTGTAGTTCTTTATCCTTTAGTTTCTCTGTAGCTGGATCTGTTTGGGTAGAATGTATGTATTTAGTTTGTGAATATTTCTGACAAATAGTCCCTTAGGTTCAGAAGGAATAGGAAAATTCGTTGAATCGAAAGCATTAGTTGAATTTGTCTAGGTACAGAATGTTTTCATGCAAGAATGTTTTATAAATAATATAGCTAGCTAAACTACCAGCATAGATGTTTCTGTTTAGGAGTGCGGTATTATGTTGCCATTGTTGTAGTTCTTTATCCTTTGGTTTCTCAGTAGCAAGATCTGTTTAGAAGGTATGCATTTAGTTTGCGAATATTTCTGACAGTAGGCCCTTAGGTTCCAAAGCATTTTGTTGGAGGATTGTTATGTGATACAACAAGGTAACCGAGTATGCTTTAGCTAATTTACGTAGACACTATTTAGTTGCACTTCTCAAACTAAAAAATGTAAAAAGAAAAAGAAAAATTAGAATGAGAGGAGGATCCATGGATTGGCGTAAAATATTTGGACAAATCTGGAAACTTTCTGTACCTAGGAAAATATAAGTAATTCTTTGATTCAACAAATTTGCCTTTTCCTTTTATGAAATGAAGTGATTCAACGTTGGGTATGCGATGTTTGTACTTGAATCTTTAAAATGTTGTAATTTTTATCGTCAAGTTCATCAAATTGATTGTTATAATGTCCTTTCAGTTTCAACTTTCGAATTTGTTCTTTTCCTTGTGTGCTTTCACCATTTCAGTTCATTTCTAAAATGTGAAACTAACTGTTTTGGTTTAAGTAGATCTTAATGTGTTTGCTTTTAATGGAAATGAGAAATGTTTGTTGGTAAGTTTGCTAATTTCTGAACAAGTTGAGCTGTCTTTGATTTATTTGATACTTTATTTATGTTTCTTAATATTTGTAGGTTACTCTGAATGTATCCCTCAACAGAAATAGGACTTTCCAAACAAGATGTTGGGGTGAGATCCATTCATTAGTTATGGACTTATAAAATTTTTTATCAAAAATCTTGTTAGATATGCAGCATGGCATTGTGTTATTCTTTTTTACTTAAGTTCTATACTTTGTTTGTTATTGTGTATCCCAGCATTTTTGGGATTCAACTTTCAAACTTTGTTGATGAAGATGAATTTCTTTTACTGTTCAAACCATATTCTTTCATTTTCAGCAGCTGGTAGACTGAGAATAGAATAGGCTCAGATGCCTGATGGTGAAGAAGGAAGAGCTTGATCATAGTCCTTACTGAAGCTAGAAGATGAATTTCTGAAACCATCATCAGCAATTTTATTGCATCACACTGGAGCTGTGGCATCAGATTTTATTGCCACATGGCATACACCAGGAAAGAGCAGCAGTAGAAGAATCTTATACCTTTTTCTGCAGTCGTCAACAGTACAGCCGTTAGCTGAGGCCTCCGTAGCTGAATCTCTCTTCCTTGTGAGTCTTATGCTGATTTTTTTTACATTCTGTTGAAAACAATACATCAATGTAAAGATTCATTACTCATTACCTTTAGCTCCAAAGTGATTTCCAGTTCTGATATCCTCCGTGATAACCCTGCAGTTGTTGCAATTAGCGATTATCTGCTTCAGAAGAGGTACAACTAAGTGGTTCTATTTAAAACGTCTTTCTTCCATTTTTGGCACTTTTATGTTTGTTGTCTTTAATTCTTTAGGGTGTTGTTTAGTGCATGAAAATTTGATAGAAAATGAAGCTGGATATGATGGTATTAAGTTGCCATTAGTGCATGTCTTTCTGTTCAGGGTTCGGTATTAAGTTGCCATTAGTGTAGTTATTATAGTTTGGATTCTCAGCTGGATATGATGGGTTGGAAGGTATGCATTTAGTTTCTGAATATTTTAGACAATAGGCTCCTAGGTTCCAAAGCACTTTGAGAGACAGTCTAATGTGACAGATTAGGTAGGCGAGGATTGTCTTTGGCTCATTACTTTAAAAATTTTTGGTTGCACTTGTCAAGCTATGAAAACTTAAAGCTAAAAGGAAAAAGTAGAATGAGGGGAAGAAGTATGGATTGGTTTAGAAAAGTTGGACAAATCTGCAAAACTTTCTGTACCTAGACAAATTTGAGGACGGCTTTCGATTCATTGGGTATTCCTAATCCACTTATGATATAAAATGATTCAATGTTTGGTATGCAAATGCTTGTACTTGAATCTCTAAAATGTTGCAATTTTTATCGTCAAGTTCACAAAATTGATTATTTTAATGGCTTTTGAGCTCCCATTTTCGAATTTGTTTGTGCTTCATTTGTTTTTTACTCTTCCCTGTGTGTGTGTTCACCATTTCAGTTCAATTATGAAACGGAAAACTAACTGTTTTAGTTGAAGTAGATCTTGATGTGTTTGTTTTTTATAGAAAAAAAAGGGGAAAAGTTTGTTGGCAAGTTTGCTAATTTCTGAACAGGATTCAGCTTTTTTTTTGATTTGTTTGTTTTCTTTTTTTTTCTCTTTTTCAGTATTTGGAGGTTATTCTGAATGGTGTCACGCACAGAGGTTCAACTTTCTGAAGAAGATGGTGGTCTGAGATCATGCATAAGTTATGAACTTGTAAAATTTTTTCAATCAAAAGTGTTGTTACATATGCAGCGTTGTGTGTTATTCTTTTTTCCTCAAGTTTTGTACTTTGTTTTTATTGTGTATTGCAGCAGTGTTCAGAATTGGAAATTTGTGAAGATGATGGTTTCTTGAAAGCATACGCCAGCGTTGGGCGCATTCGCCTGGATCATCGTTTGCCGGCTCTATGCTGGATGCATCAGATTTAATGCCACATGACTCTACATCAGGAAAGAGGAGCAGCAGAAGAATCTTGTGTCTTTTTTTGCAGTCGTCAAAGGTGTGTTGCTTTAGCAGTTGGTTAAGGCCATTGTTGCTGAATTGCTGTTCCTTGTAAGTCTTACATTGACCTTTTTCACTTTCTGTTGAAAGCTGTTCAGCAGTATAGAAATACGTTGCGCATTACCATATAGTTCTGAAACGATATGCAGCTCTGATATCGTCCGTGATAACCCTTCAGGTGTTGCAATTAGCTATTATCTGCTTCAGAAAGGTACAACTGTGTATTTGAGTTTAAAAGTTATTTCCTCCATTTTATGCGCTTTATGTTGTTGTCTTTAATTGTTTAAGATGATTGTTTAAAGCAGGAAAGTTTAATGGAAAATAAAAGCTGGTTGAACTACCAGCATAGATCTTTGTTTTTAGGAGTTGGATATTAAGTTGCCACTGTTGTAGTTCTTTTAGTTTTGGTTCTCAGTAGCTGGATCTGATCGGTTAGAAGGTATGCATTTAGTTTCTGGATATTTAAGACAACAGGCCTTTAGTTTCAAAGCATTTTGAGAGAGGGTATGTGATAATTTAGGTAGGCAAGGATGTCTTTAGGTAATTAGTTAGTAATCTTTTGGTTGCACTTCACAAATATGAAGAAATAAACCAGAGAGAAGAACTAGAGTGAGAGGAAGAACCATGGATTGGTTTAGAAAATTTGGACAAATCTGCGAAACTTTCTCTACCTAGACAAATTTGGGCATGATTTTTTATTCACTGAGCTTTTCCCATTGCAC
>CM034144.1:3680675-3712332 GCA_019914995.1 Acanthochlamys bracteata
GTATAGTTTCACCATCTCAGTCCAATTCCGAATTTAGAAACTAACTGTTTTGGTTTAAGTAGATCTTAATGTGTTTGTTTTTAATATAAATGTGGAGTTTTGGTGGTAACTGTGCTAATTTCCAAACAGGATTCAGCTTTCTTTGATTTGTTTGATTCTTTCTTCTTCTTCTTTGACAAACTTTGCAGGCTTGTCTGAATGTGTCAAGCTCCTAAGTGAAGCTTTCCGAAGAAGTTGGTGCTGAGATCCGTGCATCAGTTATGAACGTGTAAAAATCTTTTATTCAAAATGTGATTACATATGCAACAATGCATTGTTTTATTCTTCGTTCCTCAAATTTTATACTTTGTTTGTTATGTGTATTCCAGCATTGTGCTTAGAACTTGAAACTTGTGGAGAAGATGGATTTCTGGAAACCGTAAGTTAGCAATGAACCGATGGGCGCATTCGCCCAATCACCATTTACTAGCTCTGTGCTAGAATGCATCAGATTTTCCTGCCACAAGGCTCCACTACAGGAAAGAGGAGCAGCAGAAGAATCTTTTATCTTTTTCTGCAGTAGTCCAGGCTGTGCTGCTTCAGCAGTTGGTTGAAGCCACCGTTGCTGAACTTCTCTTGTGAGTTTTATGTTGACATTTTATTTTTTGTTGAAAACAATACATCATTAATAGAGATTTTTTGAGTATTACTCTTTAGTTCCAAAGTGATTTCCAGGTCTGATATCCTCACTGATAAGCTTGAAGATGTTGCAATTAGCGATTATCTACTGCAGAAGAGATACAACTGAGTATTTCTTTTTAAAAGTTATTTCTTCCATTTGAAGAGCTTTACGTTTGTTGTCTTTAATTCTTTAAGTTGACGTTTAATCCATGAAAGTTTGATAGAAAATAAACTGGTTGAACTACCTGTGTAGATCATTTTGTTAAGTGGTTCGGTATTGAGTTGCAATTATTGTGGTTCAGTTTTGATTTCTCAGTAGCTAGATATTTTAGGATGGAAGGTATGCATTTAGTTTCTGACTATTGTAGACTATAGCCCTTAGATCCCAAAGCATTTTGACAGAGATTTTTATGTGTTACAATTAGGTTGCCGAGGATGTCTTTAGCTAATTATTTTGGACCATTTTAGTTGCACTTATCAAAATATGAAAAAAATAAAACTAAAAAGATAAACACAAAGGAGAATTTTGAAACATTCTGTCCTAGACAAATTCGAGCATGGCTTTTGATCAATTGATTTTTTGCTATTCTTTAAGCTAGTTAAATGATTCAATATTTGGTATGGGGATGTTTCTACTTGAATCTGTAAAAAGTGGTCATTTTATCTTCAAGTTCGTCACAATTGATTGTTTTATTGGCTTTTGAGTTCTCATTTTGATGTTGTTCTTTTTGGTTTAAGTAGATCTTAATTTGTTAGTTTTTAATAGAAAAGAGAAAAGTTTGTTGGTAGTTTGCTATTTTCGAACAGGATTCAGCTGTCTTGATTTGTTTAATTATGTGTTTCTCTTGCACAATCTTTTCAGGCTATTCTAAATGTGTCACGCTCTGAAGTGTAACTTTCCAAAGAAGTTGGTGTTCTGAGATCCATGCACCAGTTATGAACTTGTGTAAAATTTTATAAACAAAAATGTTGTTACCTATTCAACACTGCATTGTGCTATTCTTTGTTTCTCAAATTTTATAGTATGTCTGTTACTTTGTATTCCAGCATTATGCTTAGAATTAGAAATTTGTGGGAAAGATGGATTTCTGGAAGCCATTCTTAAGCAATGAATTGATGGCGTATGCACTGCAATCATCATACTGGCCCTTTGCTGCAATGCATCAGATTTTACTACCATAAAGCTCTACTCTAGGAGCTAGGAGCAGCAGAGAATCTTTTACCTTTTTCTACAGTAGTCAACGATGTGCGCTTCAGCAGGTAGTTGAGGCCACCACCATTGCTGAATTTCTCTTCCTTGTGAATCTTACGTCGTTTTTTTTCTACTTTCTGTTGAAAACTATACATCATTGTAGAGATTTGTTCCACATTACCATTTAGTTCCAAAGTGATTTCCAGGTCTGATATCCTCAGTGATAACTCTGAGGGTGTTGCAATTAGCGATTATTTGCTTCAGAAGAGGTACAAGTGAGTATTCTATTTAAAAGTTCTTTCTTCCATTTAAGCCCTTCACGGTTGTTGCTTTATTCTTTAGGTGATATTTTAATTCGTAATACTTGATAAAAGACAAACCTGGTTGAACTATCAGAATAGGTATTTCTATTTAGTAGTTCAGTATTATTGCCATTGCCAATGTTCTTTTAGTTTTGGTTTTCATTTTGTATTTGATGGGTTGGAAGGTATGGATTTAATTGGATTAGACAATAGGTCTTAGCTTTAAAGCATTTTGAGAGAGCGTGTTATGAACCAATTTTAGCTGAGGAGGTCTTTATCTAATTACTTAAGAACTTTTTGGTTGCACAAATCAAAATATGAAAAAATAAAACCAAAAAGAAGAACTTGAATATGAGCAAGAACCATAGATTTGTTTAAAATATTTGGACAAATCTGCGAAACTTTTTGTACCTAGACAAATTCAAGCACGATTTTCGATTCATTGAATTTTCTCATTCCACCAGTAAAATGAAATGATTCAATGTTTGGTGTGCGGATGCTGGTGCTTTAATCTGTAAAACGTTGCTATTTTTATCTTTAAGTTCGTCAAAATTGATTGTTTTAATGGCCTTTGAGTTCTTATTTTCAATTTTGTTCTTTTTTTTTGTGTGGTTTCACCATTTCTTTGCAATTCGAAATGACAACAAACTGCTATGGTGTAAATAGATCATAATGTGTTTGTTTTTAATAGAAATGTGAAAATTTTGTTTGTAGGTTTGCTAATTTCCGAACAGGATTCAACGGTCATTGATTTCTTTGATTCTTTATTTTTTCTTTCTCAATCATTGAAGTTATTCTGAATATCTCACGCTCAGAAGTGGAACTTTCCGATAAAGACGGTTGTCTGAGATCCATGCATCAGTTGGATTGTGTTATTCTTTATTCCTCAAATTTTATTTTATGTTATTATATATTCCAGCATTATGCTTAGGATTGTAAATTTGTGGAAAAGATGGATTTTGCAAACATGCGTCAGCAATGAACTTATGGGCGAATTCGTTCCAATCATTGTTTGTTGGCTCTGTGCTGGAATGCGGCAGATTTTACACCACAATGATCTACACCAGGAAGAGGAGCAGCAGAAGAATCTTGTTCTTTTTTGTTTTAGTTTTGGTTTTCACTAGCTAGATATAATGGGCTGAATTTCACGCTTTTAGTTTCGTTGAAATTTTATTTTTCTGTTGGAAACAATTCATCATTATAGAGATTTGTAAAGTATTATCTTTAGTTCGAAAGTGATTTGCAGATCTGATATCCTCACTGATAACCCTGACGGTGTTGCAATTACCAATTATCTGCACAGAAAGGTACAACTGAGTATTTCTATTTAAAAGTTCTTTCTTCCATTTGAAGCACTTTATGTTTGTTGCCTTTAATTCTTTAAGGTGATGTTTAATCCATGAAACTTTGATAGAAAATAAACTGGTTGAACTACCTGCGTAGTAGTTCAGTATTGAGTTGCAATTGTTGTAGTTCTTTTAGTTTTGATTTCTCAGTAGCTGACATGATAGGATGGAAAGTACGCATTTAGTTTCTGAATATTGTAGACAATAGGCCTTAGATCCCAAAGCATTTTTAGAGAGGTTGTTATGTGTTGTAATTAGGTCGTTGAGGATGTCTTTAGCTAATTCCGTAGGACCTTTTTGGTTGCACTTCTCAAAATATGGAAAAACAAACTAAAACAAAAAAGCACGAAGGTGAGGAAGAACCACAGATTGGTTAACAAAATTTTGACAAATCTGCGAAACTTTCTGTACCTAGACAAATTTGAGCATGGCTTTCGATTTTGAATTTTTCCTTTCCATTACTCGAATTAAATGATTCGAAGTTTGGTATGCGGGTGCTTGTACTTGAATAAAATGATCCAAAGTTGCAATTTTTATCTTCAAGTTCGTCACAATTGATTGTTTAAATGGCCTTTGAGTTCCCATTTTCAAATTTGTTCTTTTTTTGTGTGTATAGTTTCACCATCTCAGTTCAATTCCGAATTTAGAAACTAACTGTTTTGGTTTAAGTAGATCTTAATGTGTTTGTTTTTAATATAAATGTGGAGTTTTGTTGGTAGTGTTTGCTATTTCAAACAGGATTCAACTTTCTTTGATTTGTTTGATTCTTTCTTCTTCTTTGACAATCTTTTGCAGGTTATTCTGAATGTGTCACGCTCAGAAGTGAAACTTTTCGAAGAAGTTGGTGTTCTGAGATCCATGCATCAGTTATGAACTTTGTAAAATTTTTTAAAAAAAATGTGATTACATATGCAACAATGCATTGTTTTATTCTTTGTTCCTCAAATATTATACTTTGTGTGTTATTGTGTATTCCAGGATTTTGCTTAGAATTTGAAATTTGTGGAGAAGATGGATTTCTGGAAACCGTAAGTTAGCAATGAACCGATGGGCGCATTCGCCCAATCACCATTTACTAGCTCTGTGCTAGAATGCATCAGATTTTCCTGCCACAAGGCTCTACACCAGGAAAGAGGAGCAGCAGAAGAATCTTGAACCTTTTTCTGCAGTAGTCAAGGATGTGTTGCTTCAAGCTGTCCGTTAAGGCCACCACTGCTGAATTTCTATTCCCTGTGAGTCTTACATTGACTATTTTACTTTCTGTTGATAACAATACATTATTATAGAGATTTGTTGCACATTACCTTTTAGTTCCATAGTGATTTCCAGCTCCGATATCCTCATTGAATAGGCTTGAGGGTGTTGCAATTAGTAATTATTTGCTGCAGAAGAGGTACAACTGAGAATTTCTATTGAAGAGTTCCTTCTTCCATTTAAGCACTTTAAGTTTGTTGTCTTTCATTCTTTAAGGGGATTTTTAACCCATGAAAGTTTGATAGCAAAGCTGGTTGAACAACTGCCGGTATAGATATTTCTGTTTAGTAGTTCGGTATTGAGTTGCCATTACTGTAGTTCATTTAGTTGTGGTTTCTCAGTAGCTGGATATGATGGGTTGAAGGTATACATTGTTTCTGAAAATTGTAGACAACAAGCCTTAGATCCCAAAGCATGTTGAGAGAGGGTGTTATGTGATACAATTAGGTACCGAGGATGTCTTTAGGTGAGTACTTGGACCTTTTTTGTTGAACTCTCAGAATATGAAAAAGTAAACTAAAAAGAAAATGTAGCATGAGATGAAGAACCATAGATTTCTTTAAAATATTTAGACACATCTGTGAAACTTTCTATACCTTGACAAATCGAGCACGATTTTCGATTCATTCAAATTTTCCCATTTCAACAATGAAATGAAATTATTCAATTTTTGGTGTGCAGAAGCTGGTACGTGAATCTATAAAATGTTTGCAATTTTATATCTTCAAGTTCGTCAAAATTGAATAATGTGTAATGGCTTTTGAGTTCCAATTTTTCGAATTTGTCCTTTTTTTATGTGTGTGGTTTCGGCATTTAGTTCAATTTCAAATTGAGAAACTAATAGTTTTGCTTTTAATAGAAATGTGAAATATTACGTTGGTAAGTTTGCTCATTTCCGAAAAAGATTCAACTGTCTTTGAATTGTTTGATTCTTTGTTTCTCTTTCTCAATCTACGTAGGTTATTCTGAATGTGCCACGTTAAGAAGTGGAAGTTTCCAAAGAATATGATGGTCTGAGATCCATGCATCAGTTATGAACTTGTAAAATTTTTTATCAAAATATGTTGTTACATATGTAGCATTGCACTGTGTGATTCTTTGTTCCTCAAATTTTATACTTTGCATGTTGTTGTGGATTTCAGCGTTGTGCTTAGAATTGGAAATTTGCGGAGAAGATGGATTTCTGGAAAACATACACCAGCAATGAACTAATGGGTGCATTTGCTCCAAGAATCGGTTACTGGCTCTGTGCTGGACGCATCAGATTTTACTACCACAAGGCTCTACACCAGGAAAGAGGAGCAGCAGAAGAATCTTGTATCTTTTTCTGCAGTAGTCAAGGATGTGTTGCTTCAGCAGTTAGTTGATGCCAACATTGCTGAATTTCTCTTCCCCGTTGCTCTTTAGTGCCGAAATGATTTCCAGCTCTTATATCCTCAGTGATAACCCTAAGGGTGCTGCAATTTGCAATTATCTGCTGCAGAAGTGGTACAAGTATTTCTACTTTAGTTTGTTCTTACATTTCAAGTGCTCTTCCCGTTTTGGCTTTAATTCCTTTAGTTATGTATTTTTCCTTGAAGGTTAGATAGAAACTAAAGCTGGTGAACTACCAATATAGATCCTTCTGTTTAGTGCTTCGGTATTGAGTTGCCATTGTTGTAATTCTTTAGTATCTGGATATGATGGGTTGGAAGGTAAGCGTTCAGTTTCCAAATATTGTAGACAATAGGCAGGTTCGTCATTGTAGTTAGTTCTGGATGATTAGGATTAATCATACAATTAATGTTAGCTGCTACTAGTCAGGTGCCTCATTGTAGTAGTTGTTAGTTGTGGGTGGTATAGGATTAATGATCCAAATTTCTATTAGTTGCTATAGTTCATTCAATTTACACACAGATCTTCAAAGAATTGTTGGTTAATCCCAAGGAAGACCTAAATGAAGTTAGTCTTAGGAAAAGCAGCATTTTATGAGAATATCTTGTGAAGTATCAAAACCAATCAGATACTACAAATCTTATTTTATCGAAGTTGTCTATTACATCTCTTTTGCAGAAAGTCGGATTTTTTGCTTTCATTAGAAGTACTACAATGCTGGAGTTTCTTAAGATTCTATGAATATGCATTGTTGGTATATCTAGTGAATTATTGAACCCAATGAGGTACCACAAATCTTATTTTCTCGTGGATTACAGCTATTTTGCGGAAAGCTTCAGATATTTTGCTTTCGTTACAAGTATTGCTTGGCTGGAGTTTCTTAAGATTCTTTGAAATAAATATGCATTGTTAGCAGCTGGGTGATTGGTACGTTCAATGTCTTAGACCAATGAGTGCTGTGCCATGAAGTCCATGTTTTACCTCCATTATGAAGGTGTTTCGCTAGTGCACAAGTGAAGAACCTTAAAACTTTCATGTAATATAAAGTGCCTATGCATGTACAGCAGAAAGATTTAGAAATACCATTCCTATGTGAACTATAAGAAGTGGCTTAGTTTACATTAAAATTCTTGAACGTTTGTAGATAACTATACTCTATTATTAAGCAGGATATCATACTTGAAGTAGACATTGGCCTAACTTATAATGCTGTAACATTAGCTTCAAAGAAAGGCAAATTAAACAAAGGAGATAATCTTAAGGACTTTCATAGTTTTGGTAAATTGAACTGTAGCATTAGTAAAATGTGGCCTTAACTAGTCACTAGATATAGAGTAGTGCCTGTGAATGTTATTGTTTCAGGTGAAAGGTCAAGGTTAATTAGCATTTGGTTTACATTTATTGTTGTACAGAATGATGGCCTTTCATGTGAAGGATATGTTGCTCTCTTGAAAGCAGCACGACAAACTTTCTGAGGGGACATAACGTTTAGATTAGAGGCATGTGGGAAATTGACAAAAACATTCTAAGGGATTACCCATAAAAGCCACAATGACCATTTGTAAGATCTTGAAATAAGATTGGAAACCAATAATTATTTTGTGTAATACAAATTGTGGTACAATTGAGTAACCTGTTTTTTACCTTTTATCTTTTAATATCCACTACTTATTTTTTAACAACATGATGAGGCATGTATCTCAGTTTTTTGTTAGGCTTTGTTTGTTGTTCAAGAGAAGAAAGAAAACAACTATAAGAAGACAAAATTTTCTACTATTTCTTTACTATCCTACACCGAATAACCGAGCGGTTAAAAACCAAATTTCTTAACTTACGTAACCCAAATTTGAACAAAATGAAAATAAGTATATCTTAGTACTTTGAAATTTATGTAACATTAAACTTGTTATTTTAAAAAAAAAATGGAAATAGATATCGTAGAATATATTTTGAATATTGTTTACAGGTATAATATCCTACCCATTACCATGAGGTAAATGTTTAGTTAAACTTCTCTGGACTTCTCTCCTCCAAAAAAATTTTCCAATTCCAACACTGTTTCATAGTAGAAGGTCATCAAAAGATTTCGACTCTCAATTTGAGTAAAAATATTTAGTTTGATTTTGAGATCCCGTGTTGAAAGATTTCATATCTTCTATAGCAAGGAGAGATTGAGAAAATTGTCAACAGGTAAGGCTTCAACTTTGATGTTCTTTGTCTTTTTTGGTTATTTTTCTTCACTCTTAGTTCAAATTTGGTAATACTTTCATATTTTTTTTCTAATTGTTTTGCATCTTTGTAAAAGCTAACAATAGTTATATCTCTAGATTGTACAAAGAGGAACACGATGCTTTTTTTTTTCTTTGTTCTCCAACAATAATGCTTTTTCAGGTTTATGCTAACAAGAAAAGTGATACACTCAAATGTGGAACATTAGAAATTTTTCAAAAAAAAAAATTGTGGGTGATGTTAAATGAGAAATAATCATAGGTGAATTTGATAGAAGTGATTGTCTTTTTGATTCTGGTGGCTACTTCCTGATCAAGGAGCGGAAAAGGTGACATAGAGTTGACATAGCATCTGGTTCAAAATTGAACATGATTTTTATTTTATAGTTTGTTGTTGTAATATTGTTATGTAGTTTGTTATAGTTATTTTGATACCCATGCATGAGTTTTTGTTGTTTGTTATTTAATATTTTGTTATTTTAGTTTGTTATAGTCATTTTGATACCCATGCATGAGTTTTGTGCTAGTTTGTTATTTAGTCATATTTAAACTCGTGCTCATATTTTAGAAAGAGTATATCTTCATCAGTGAAAAACAATTTCTAGAAGAAACACTGTTAGCTTAGTTTGCATGCAACTGATCAAAATAAGAGATTGGATTACGTAGGTTCTTTGTTTTTCTACTCTTCTTCTGTTTTCCACAAGGGCTTAAGAGAGGATAGGAATGCTTCTTTGGTAAATGACGTGAAAGGTGTTATGTGGTGTTGAACTCTAGACACTCTAGAGGAGTATCAATCTTTGATGCCCATTGCAATAAAAAACAGTTTTTTAGAAGAAACATTCTTTTGGTGTCTCTTAGTTTGGATCCCTCAAAGTTTGACTTGGTGTAAACATTTATCTTTGTAATTACTGGATTAAGATTTGAGGTTAATCCATTAATTCATTGCCTCCAAAATTTTAGTTCGTCTACTTATATGCGGGGAAGAGATCATCATACGGGACAAGCATCAAGAAGTTCAATTTCTAATGGATGAATAAAAGTTTTTATAGTTGAGAATCTAAGAATGATAGTCATTCTCAAAGGTGGTGCAAGTCCTTCCAATGTCTTGCCGATGAAGAGATTGTAGAATTTGCAAACTTAATCAATTTCTTTCTTTCTTATACGAGATACAAGGTTTGAGTTAGTTATTTCTTGTTTTATTTTCTTTTTGATTTTTTGAGTTAGTTATTTCTTGTTTTATTTTCTTTTGATTTTGGCTACCTTTGCTAGCTGTATTGCCTATTTTCTTTGTTGCTTGAAAACCTGTTGTTGGAAGCCACTTACAAAATATTTTGGAGAAACTATGGGGCTAAAATGGCTAGCTTTCTCTAATGTTCTATTGCTTTGTAGGGAATTGATCATGACATTGATGTGGAAAAAGGCTTTATTTATCAAAAATAATAAAGTAACTCTCTTTTCTTTTTATGGGAAAGTATTTTCAGGGTATTTCATTCTTGCGAAGTCCCTCAGTTTGATACTCAGTCACCTCAAGTACTTTTGAGATGAAGTACTCTTTTTTGCATTATCTCTGTTGTGTTGTTTTTTTTTTTCGTTTTATTTGGTAGGTTATCTTTTGGTTAAGTGACTGAATAGATATAGCAATATATCCCAAAGTTCTACATTTAGTTATTGCTCTATGCAAAGAGTAACTCTCTCTGTCTCTGTTTGCTATATGTTTACCTATTCCTGTAAATGCTCCAGGGGCTGATCATCTTTTTCTTTATTCCTTTCCATTTCAGGAAAAAAGAACCAGCTTTGAGGGTAAATATTTGGTCACTGAAGGACAACCATCTAGAATTTCCTTGCCTGGTCAATTAAGTTGCTTTTATTGGTGCTTAATTTCTTTTATTGGTGCTTAATTTCTTAGTTTTGAAATCATGCTAATTTTATTTGTTAGTTTCTTGAAAAGCAGTTGAACCATTCATGGTTTATCTTAGAGATTTGTAGTTCTTCCAGTAGATTACTTTATAATCATTTGTTCGATTAATAGATTTTTGGATTAATTGGTTGTTTGCTTGCTTTTAAGGTTTGACCAGTTTCTCTAGACATAAGTTTAAGGTCTTGAAAGAATGCTCAAGTTACTGCATGGGAAAGTGTTGATCAATATAGTCATATTCGTTGATACATTGCATTTCATTCTGTATACTGTTCAGGAAAGACATAGCAAACTTATAAAATTGATATGTTCTTTGAGTTTGATAGATATTCAAAGGGCATTTCGATAGCTATTGGAACTAAGTCCTCCTGGATTTATTATGCATTTTAAAGCATTTTCAGATGTTTGGTCTTTTAAAGCATAAGTCCTTCATTCAAGTACTCTGCAATGCAATAACTTGAAGTTGTGATTCTAGTAATTGTTTATAACTAATGCATTTTCAGGAAGGATGCCATCCTTGCAAGAGAAACTATGTATTACCTGGCACTTATGCATGAAGCGCATTGTTGTAATAAGTTAAGTTTCCATACGTCATTCTGGGATGATGGTTAATTGTTTTGTACTTTTCAAACTTAAATTTACGTTGTTCCTCATGCGTAGGCACGTGAATGTAGAATGCTCTGTTTAATATTTTTAATAATTTTGTCATTAACTAAAGTGTGCATTTGGTAAATCTGCTTGCCCTTAAAATAGATTAATTTTGATTAGAAAACAAAATAGCAATTCTTTCTAAAAATATAACAATTATTGCAGAGAATTAAATTGAAAGAAGTTGAAAATAGAATATTTCTCAAACATCGAAAAAATTAAAAATATAAGAGTCATAAGTGAGGATTTTATAGGTGAAGAAAAGACAGTTTGTTTCTGTAATACCCTAACTGGCGGAGCTAAGAACTTTGATGGGCCAGAGCTAAAGCCCATGGACCTTTCTTTTCATTTCGTCACCTCTTCCCGTGCCTTCTAGGTGGTTCCACATTTATTCTTTTCTTACCTACTGCTTCCCGTGAGCAGCCTTCCTGTGACTTCTCCCTGCGGTGTGTGATCCTGCCAAGTGATCCGGCTGATTTTCCTTCCGATCAGCTCTGGGATCCTTCCATTCCTCCTTCGGCTAAGCTTCTCTTCATCTGCGCGGCCTTAATTGCTGCCGTCGACAAGTTGAAATCGCGTTCGGAGCAACCGTGGGCAAGTTCAATGTTGTCGTTGATTCAGTGACCGACATGCGGCATAGACATTGTCGTCGTTGATTCTCATTTCTGAATGTTTCCGTTTCATCCCGTTGTCGTCTCTCGCTATGTACGCGCGATTATCAGTTGGGGCAAGTCCACGTCCGATCGGCGTGATCAATGGTTAGCAGTTGGAGCTATCGTCTGCTAATGTTCTTCACCTTTTGTCGTCCGAAATACTATCTTGTCTAAATTAGGTGGGTACTTTAGATAGATAATAATCTTGATTTAGGCCTTTGAAGGTGCTATTAAGTTATTATTTTTACTGATTTCTTCTTAGGCATTTTCGAGGTTGATCGTCGAAGATTTGGCGTTACTATATGAGGTCGAATTGGACTCCGATTGTTTCTTTTGAGTAAGACTTCAAATTCAAATTAGCATTACATTAGGAGCGTACGATATCACGTACTATGTTAGTTAGATATCGATTATTTATGGTGAATAGAGTAGTGGTATTTAAGATTGTTGAATTTTACTTGGTGCGTGTCTAAAATTAGAGATGGCTAAGTAATAAGATAGCTAGTTGTATTATTGGAATTAAAGTAGTTTATTTGTGTAGGTATCCGTATCAGACGTAGAGGAATTAACTGAATAACTCAGTTCGAAGTTAGCCGTTGGACTGGAGAAGTAGTTCGAATATCAGGTGAGGGTTATCGTGCCACTTTCCTTCTTAGATTAACTTTAGTATTTCAGCACAGGTAACATTTTCTTTGACCCTCCGGCACGCCTTGCCAATTTCTTGCATGTTGCGATTATTTACCCCATAATGCATAATAATATGTGATGTTTGCTTTCACAAAGAATGATAAGTATTAGTGATAGCATAAATAGTACATTAATTATATATAATGTGAGCTTTATTGGAAATTGAATGATGAATATATATATGATTTATAAATGATTAGATAACAGTTATTATATTTTGCCTATAGAGATAAATGATTTATGATGACTGTTTCACAAGTTTTACGTATATGATTTGGGAACGATTTGATTGATTGCTATTATATTTTATTTGATAAGCATGATTATATTTAGTGATTTTTATGAGTTTTAACTAAACTTATTTATTAAGATATTTGTGAATTTTGTAATGTTTCGGATGTTCTTGTTTTGCATTAAAGCGTGAAAGGATCGATCAAAATGAGTTCAGATTTCGTCTCTTCTCTTCTTTCTCGTCTGTAGAATAGGTGGGCCCATACGTGTGGGGGCGATAATACCACGGCACCTGGGTTGAATTATGGAATTGCGGACGAGCTGGAGACTCGGTCTTGCTCGGTCTTTGGTATCTATCCTGACTCCTGATTGGTGTAATTGTTATGAATTGTTGCTTAGTATTGAATATTTATGATTATAAATTTTGATTGACTTATTTAATTGGCTTTCAATATGACTTTCAGTATTTATTATTCATTAATATATTTATAATATATTGATCTAAGTATTTAGTTATTGTTATTATATTATTGTATTTCACTATGTATCTTAATTTAGTATTATTTTTATTTTGTAATTTTGATGTAGATATTCTATGAAATGTTTTACAAAGCATTTATATAATACATCTAAAACATATTAATTCGGTTTTGATTGTATGATTATTGTTTGATGCATATGCATAGCATATAATCGAACCCTTTTCTACTAAGGACTGAGTCGGTATGGGACGACTTAGGATTTGGTAGAAGTGATCCATGATCTATCCCTTTGCATTTTTGTACATGTAGAAAGATAAAAATCAAACATTAGGTAATGCATTAGGCACCGTAAATCATGCATCCACTATTTTACCTCACTGAGACTAGGCTCATTTCTTTCTTTTTTTCTTTGGCCTCTGCCAGATATATTAAAGACGAGTTAAGTGGAGCTAGTGTCGTGGCGCTGCCAATCGGTGAGTTGAGGGTAGTGTGCATGTTTTTCTTTCTTTCATATAGTTGGCTCTGTAACTTCGAGGGATTGAATATGTACAAGTTGTTTAATTAAGTGTTATGATATAGTGTTATATTTATTTAATTTAAAGTTAATGTATGATATTAATATCGGGGTAATTGTTATGGTTATGATGAAATTTGTACAGGTTTTCCTCTCGAGTTTTTAGGGAAGACTTTGTCGAAAATTTTAAGAGATTCGGACGATTTAATGTAAAAGTGGTGTTTTGGTTAAGGCTTACTGGGCTGGGCCGAGTTCGGATATGATTTGGATTTGGTCTGGACTAGTGCCTGTCACGGCTCGGAGACGGGGTGTGACAGTTTCATATATGGGTAAAGCATTTACAAGTCATTGTGTAATTGGTTTTTACGAATAAAATGTGATTTTTGGGAAATACAATGCGTCTTTGTTAAATTCAAATTTCCACTTTTTGGCTCTATCACACACCTAATAATAATATGCGGACCTACGCTTTTTTTTTCTAGGTTCATCAACAGCAACCTTGTCTCTATTCTAGTTTTGTTCTTGCAAATAGTTTTTAGCTAGACTAATTAGAGATATCTATGCAAGAGTATTATCGTGTGTGCTACTCTTCAATTTTGTTATTGGAAATTGTGATTTGTACTATGTCTAATTTTGAAATAGATGAGGAATTTGTGTGCAACTAATAACGAAATTGTAGGTCCTGGAATAATTTAGATTGTTTTAGCTAATCATTCTTCTCTTTTGATAGAAACAAATTAGTAACTCATTCAATGCTTACTTTAGTCAGCATCTTTTGTCAAGATTTTAACACTATTTATTCATCTTGTCTATTGATTTAGATGATAGCAGCGGATGTACTTTTTTCAATAGTCAAGGTGCGATAAGGAAATGGACTGCCCATATAATATTTCTTGGTAAAGATTGCTTTTTTTCTTCAGTTAATTAAACTTCTCTTATCTTTTGTAGATATGAAGTTTTACTCTAAGAATTTAGTTGCTTCAACAACTTGTGGGGCCCTAGGCACACTAGTAGGAAGGGAGGCCTTAGGCTCGACCCATTTCAAGCTCATAAGCTTCACATACTCTTGCTTTTATAGTAGTTGACTTAAATTAGCTTTCTATAATAAATAAGCATAAATTATTGAAGTTTTTGTAGTGATCTCTTATGTTATTACCACTAAATGATTTGCATAAATAGAAAGCCCACAATTAGTGACATCATTCTTGCTCTTAGTTATTCTAAATCCTAAGTGGCAACCGAAGCTTTTTTAATTTTTGAAGTTTGAGTTCTCACCTTCATTAATCTCCCAGCTAGTTATGCCTGTAAATAACAAATTCGGAGTGCCTTCTTATATTGTTGAAGAAGTACCAAAATTTAGGAACAAAATATTGAAGAACTATATCGAATACTGCTAACATTTGCATCGAAATGCAGCCAAAATAAAATAAAATAAAATCTTACTTCGTTGGTGTTTTTATTTCACATTTATTTGTGTCGTTGAATTTGGTACTTTTGAACTACTTTGAAGTTTTTGTGGTGATCTCGTGTTATTACCAATGTAATGATTTGTAGAAATCCTATGCCCACAATCATTCCTGCTCTTAGTTATTCTAAATCCTAAGTGTCAACCGAAGTTATATTCTTAGCCATTCCTGTAAGTTGAAGTCATTCTTTGTTTGTCTACTAAAATCATTTTCCTGTTAACTCTCTCCTTCCATTGTGATCGGTGATGTACTGTGTACAAAGTGCTTGCTAAAGCTTTATGGAAAATTATTCATATTACTATTGTTGGAATGATTCTTTAAGAAATAACAATTCAATGACGTAAAACTATGTTAATTCCTTACTGCAAGGATCTTGTTTCACAGGTTTGGTGACTCAATACTCAAGCATCCATCTAAAATGGTATGGAAGCATCTTTACAGTAGCGCTATAGCAAACTGGCCTCTCAGAATATTAGCATTCAGGTGAAATGTCAAGCATTTATAATTTCAGGATAATATGCTAAAAAGGAAATTTACCTGTCTTCCTATTTGCTTTATTGAATTCCAATTTTATTCATATTCCTATCTTTCTCTTTTTTGTCATGAGGTTGGCAACAAGTATTCTACTTAAAGTGCTTTCTTCAAATTCTGTCACTTTTAGGGTAGAATTCTTCTCGGCAAGTTGGTATCTATTGCTTGGTCTCAAAGGGGTTCTTCTCACAAAAGAAAGCCCTTTTGCCTTGTGAAAAACATCGTTTAGATAATTTGTTTCCCTGTAGGTCGGTAGTTTGGTTTTATCTTAAAATATTACATCCTATAATCATTGCTAGGCAGTCGATGGGAAATATTAATGATAGAGTTCTCTAGAATTAGTTAGTGGTTAGGTTGGAGTCGTCTTTGTTGCATTTGGAAAATCAGGATAAGCTTCACAATTTCACATTATCCTTGACCCTAGAATTGATCTTACTGAAGATCATCGCCAAAATTTGGGATTTACACCGACAAAAATTTGTTTCAATCATCTGCTTGAGCTAGTTCACGTAGAAGCATCTAGGTTTTCAGCTTCTGCAGCTAATATTACATTATTTTATGATTTTGAGTCTCTTTATGAAACTGATTATATAACTACTTTGAAAAGAAAGTCATGGTCCTTTAGTAGAATCCTTCAGTAGCAATATGATATTGTTTACATTGTCCCAAAGGGGTTTCATCTACAAAATAAAGTCCTTTTGCTGTGTCACATAAATTAGCGAACTTCCCTCTAGTTAGCACTCAATGTCAACAGATTTTGTAACTTATTCCTTGTAAAGTAGCTTCTTATTTGAGTAGTGTAACTGCTAATGCAACTATCTGTATAAGTTGGCACGCAGTTGGTAAGTAGCACTTTGAAAATGGATTGCCTCCAAATGTTCATTGCTGATAGTTTGGTATTGACTTTCTACTTCGAGGTCAAATTTCATATCATTTGATTTCTGAGTAGACGTAACATATAATGCCTTGCAGCTGCAGCTAGTGCTGGATGTACGATCAAGTATCTTCACTGCAGGCAGTGAAGCAAGCAATCGTCTCCCAGTGCCTGCTTGTGTATATAAATCTTGTTTCTTGCTGCTTAACTTTAGGTAGAATTCTTCTTGCAATATGGTATCTTTGCTTGGTTTTGAGGGGTTCGTCTCACAAAAGAAAGCCCTTTTACCTTGTGAAAAACATAGTTTAGATAATATGTTTCCTTGTAGGTAGGTAATTTGGTTTTATCTTAAAGTATTAGATCCTATAATTATTGCTATGCAGTTGATGGGAAATATTAAATGATTAAAGTACTCAAGAATTTAGTCGTTAAGTGGGAGACGTATTTGCCGCGTTTGGAAAATCAGGATAAGCTTCAGGTTTTCCTTGACACTAGAATTGTTCTTGTCGAAGATAATTGCCAAGGTTATATTTTGGATTAACACTGACAAAAATTTGTTTCAATCATGTGCTTGAGCTATTTCACCTAGAAGCAACTAGATTTTCAGCTTCTGCAGCTAATATTACAATATTTTATGATTTTGTATCTCTTTATGGAGCTGATTATATAATGATATACGATGAACTAAAGCATGAAAAAGAACGACGGGTAAAAGGAAATGCTTTCGTCTAATATGTTCTGGAAGAACCTTGTTTTACTGAACTCTAGCTAGACTCCTTATTTGAATAGACTACTACTACTACTTCACCAGCTGAACATTCTTCTTTTGCAAAGATTGCTGCTACTGAAACTACTACTGGAGTCCTTTCTAGATGCAACACTATCAGCTCAGCACCTGCAGCCGATGCAAGTGCTACAGATCTGGCAATGTTCTTGGTCTGCCTATGTGGGATGGCTCTGGGCTCCCTTTGCAACTTCAGTCCTATCATATAACTACTTTGAAAAGAAGTTAAAAGCTGTAAGTCATGCTCCTTTTTTCAGAATCCTTCTATAGCAGTATGATATCCTCCTTTGCATTGTCCCAAAGGGGTTTCTTTTGACAAAATATAGTCCTTATGCTGTGTGACATAGTTTAGCTAACTTCCCTTTAACACTCAATATCAACAGATTTTGTAACTTATTCCTTCAAAATTAGCTTCTTTAGTTTAGTAGTGTAACTACCAACGCAACTATCTGTTTAAGTTGGCATGCAGTTGGTAAGTAGCACTATGAAAATTGGTTGCCTCCAAATGTTCATTGCCGATCGTTTGGTTTTGATTTTCTACTTCGAGGTCAATTTCCATGCCATTTGATTTCTGAGTAGACATAACACATAATGCCTTGCAGCTGCAGCTAGTGCTGGATTGACGGTCAAGTTTCTTCAGTGCAGGCAATGAATCAAGCTATCATCTTCCTGCTTAGTTAAGTTGCCTGCTTGTGTAGATAAATCTTGTTTCTTGCTGCTTAACTTGCTTATTTTGTTTGCAGACTGATTTCCTTACCTTCCTTCCTCCCTCTTTGTTTTATGATAAAAGACCATTTAGTGCTGGTTGTAGGTTCAACTTCAATGCAATCAATCAAGAATTGGTTTCCCTCCTCACTTAAGCAGCAAGTTCTCTAGGATTTCTAGACTCTCATTTGGAATTAATTTCTTCATATTTTGTAAACTCATACACATATGTTGCAGCAATTTGATAATCAGGTTATCCTCTATACCGCTTTTGACTCAAGGGTAGAACTCACCAAAAACCATCACCTAGGTCAGATGCTGATTTACTTTCGGATGTAGTCTTCTTTGAATTCTCGTCTGAGCTAGCTGACCACGTTATGTTTCTAGCTTTTGCATCCAATTTTTAAAATATTTGGTGATTGTTATCTTGACAGTGAACTTAAGGGGAAAGGCGGGATTGTGATATTTTTTCTAAGGTAATTTCACGGTATTTTTGTGCGCCTTCATACTCGTGCTTTTGTCTATGCATTACAGCAGTGCAGCAGAACTTGATGCTCAACTCCTGTCTGCTGCGTAGATGTTAAGACAGTTGCATGTTAACTGTAACTATAGCCAAGTCCAATTTCTTGGATCATAATTATAGTAGTTCAGATAAGGAGAATAGTTCTCCTCCTTGGTGTACTTCTTTCCATGTTTTGTATCCTGGTTGTAAGTACTTCCTCCTCCTTGGTTTACTTCCTTCCATGTTATAAGTACCTCAAAATATCCAAAACTTGTAAGCTGGTTATAAGTGATTCCTGTTTTGTATTGATCTTCTATAACAAAGATGGCATATGCTAGATGAGTAAGGCATTTACCTATCGTTGTTAGAAACTGTGTTCGTGGACACATGTGACAAAGTTGGGACTTAAACTTTTGATCCTTGTAACTTTGCACAACAGAAAAACATCTCTTCATCCAGGTTCCTAATAATGTCTATGGCTTGCTATCGATGTCCCTTTCAATTTGATTATGTAGAGGAACAATTAGATTTTCCTGTTCCCTATGCATCTCCAAAAGAAGGATGGGCCTCACTAACATCCACAAAAAGTTCCACAGAAGAGGCCAGAAACCAGAAACATGTAGCAGTTGCTAAACGCTATTATAAAGCATGTTTCACAACCATTAGCAAGTCAGGATTGTACATTTAATGCTGGTTGGTATTCTAGTAAAAAAGCGAACTCCAGATTGCTAGCTTTCTAAAAAAAATTGTTTTTTCTGCACATATGTTGTATTTGATTCAAATACTGCATTTCTACATTCAAATACCGCGTGTCTTTGCTTTTTATATATTCAATGTTTAAAATGCTTTTCAGTAGTATGTTGGACCATTGTGTTATTGCATATTTAAGTTAATTTCATCCTTGTACAACTTCCGTATAAAAAGTACACCAACTTTCTTGGCAATTCCTCTTATTTTTTTTGGTGAAATGATTTGTATGATTTTAAGTGGAGGTTTTTCGTGCGTTGTAGGCTTTCATCATATTATTAATGGGCAGACTTTTTCTACTTTTCTTGTTTTGATAGACCAAGTTAATCTGTGTTTCTTCTGTTCAACTCTTCTTATGATCTCTCAATTCTCTGTTTCTAGCTATTATGTAATTCCTTATTTAATAAATTCTTTTACCTAGAAAGTGAAGGCTTCGAATTCAGCAATACTGATATTCTCTGCTGCCCTTTCCATGATGCAGCAGAACTTTTACCTTGGGCGAATGCTAATAGAACCTGTATCATCTGGAGTTATAATAGTCAGAAATAAGACAAGGTCGTAGCGGTGACAATAGTGTGCAAAAGATTGAGAAGGAAAAGCATATTTCTCTAGTCAAAAAGTAGGTAGAACGTGTAATATCTATAGTTTTATAGGCTGAAGAAAGCTATTATTGAAAATAGTGACCCTTATATGCAATGTCCCTTCTTTTTAATTTTTTTTTTTTTTCTTCTTCCTCATCTCTGCTCTACCCGAACCCATCAGCCCCCTCCTTCCAGCTCATCTCGGCGTGAAATCAACCCTTCTCCAGCGATATTTATTTCATTTTATCCTCTTAAGTCATGCTCATCCTCATTTTCGGTAGTTCTTATAGTTTCCGGCGAGCTACGCCATGTGGGACAAATTTTCAAAATTTGTTCGGCCATTTCACCAAATGATCCGCTACGGTAAGTACTTAGAAACGTTCTCCTCAAATTGCTAAATTTTTTTCCTAATTTATTTGCGTTGATTTTCAGTTCCGACGCTTGATTCACGTGAGTTCGCCGCCGGACGTTATTTCGTCGATTTCGGCTGCTGGCGACAAAATTGAAGTTTGTCGTCTATTTCATTGGGCTCTATTGGCAGCGCTACTCATTCTCACTACCTTGGACGCTCTTTGCCGAAACCCTAGCTCGCCGGAATTCGGCAAACTTTTTCGGCTACTCGGTTAGGTGAGTTAAAAATATTTGCATCGCGTATTTGAAATTATTGTTAGATGAATTATTAATTCGTTTCGTTTTAGAAAATCGTTGGATTGAAAATACGCGAGTTGTTTTCGATTCGAGTCGTTTCAGAATTCGATCGTCTCTTTCGAGTTGGTACGCTCTCTAAAATTACTAGTAATGGTTGGTTGAGTAGTGGATTAGAATGCAATTCTTGGTTGAATAGATATGTCGTTATGTGTAATAGGATTTCACGATGAATTTTGAGTTGAGCTTCGCGCGAAACAATCGACTTGGGTGATTATTAGGACTACAAGTGAGGGTTACTATGCCACTTTTTCTTCCTAGATTAACGTTAGGTTTTCGGCACAGGTAGAATTTGCTTTGGAAATTCTGGCATACCTTGCCATTCTTATTACATACTATGATTTATCCTTAATGTTACATATGCTTGTACATGTTTATGTTTATTTGATATCATGTTTACATTTATTACTAGCATGTTCAAATATTTTAAACTATGTAGCATAATTAGAAAAATATTTTAATATACATGTCAATATCTTTCTTTCATATATGCATAAGTATAATCATGATAGCATTGAAGACATTAGGCATAGCATGTTCATGGTGTGAAAATCTATTGTATTGCATCTACTTGTTAGCAACTGTATTGGTATGGGACAATACAGAACCTGACAGTTATTGTCATAATTTATTATATTATATATACTTGAATGAGATATTAACACGATGGGTCTCAGGACATATTTGGCACCGAAATATATAAATAATCGATGGGTACCAGAGCATACTGGACATTAAATTATGAGATATAGATTGCCGATGAGTCCCAAGACATACTGGATACCGAGCTGTGATGATATTACTTGCCGGTGGGTCTTAGGACACATTAGGCACCAAGATTGCTTGTGGCTTTGATATATAAAATTATTATGTATATATGCTTGTATAATATAACTGGTAGCATGATGTGAGTTGGAGATGATCTCACTCAATCGCCTACCTTGTATGACTGTTACCTATGATGCATTCGCATATACTTACTTGCATATGTGCACTATGTATATGTATATATATATATATATATATATATATATTATAGTTTTGAAAATGCTGCAAAATATTATTTCATATTATCGTATCTCTACTAAGGATTGAATCGGTATGGAACGATTCAGGACTTAGTAAAATCTGATCTGATTTATTATTACATCTGCTGCATACAGATAGCACTATAATACCTAATTATGAATTAGCTATCTAAATTGGGCATTCTGCTGTTTTACTTCACTAAGACTGGACTCACCTTTTTCTTTCTTCTTTGGCCTCCCCCAAATAGGTCAGAGGCTAGCAGCCGCTGATTAGATTCGGTATTGCTGGACCGCGAACGTACGGAGAGTATATTATAAATTTTTGGCATATAGTTAGTTCTGTAATCCTCGAGAGGCATTATTTTTCTTATACTTTATTGCATGTAGTATTGTGATAGTATTTGTTTTGGATTGTAATAGGTGTTACGCTATCGGTAGACACTAGTTGTATTTTGTGTGTAAACGGTTCTTATGCTGATCGTTTTTCTTCATTTTAGATTTTTAGTATTAAGTACAATTATTAGTGATGGCACAGGTATTTTTTTATTGAGTTTTAGGGAAGATAATGTCGAAATTTTTTTGAATATTAGTAAACTGATAGTTTTATTGAGTTTTGGTCAGGCTTACTAAATTGGGCCGAATTTGGGCATTGTTTGAATTCGGTTTAGTTCGAATGCCGGTCAGGGTTTAATTTTGGATCTTGACAAAACGTCACATTATAAATAGACTTTTCCAATGCTCAACTGCTGATTGACAAATTAGCTAATGCAACTCCATACTCATGGTGTAGGTTGATAAGCTAATGAAGAAGAAGGGCACAACTAATGGCTTATCATTTACTGTACTTTGAATGGATAAAGATAAAATAAAAAATTTATTGAAGGTCTTTCTTTATGGGTCTAGTTTTCTATCGATCTAACATTCTATAATAGTAGTACTCATTAGTCATCACACAAACAAGCTGTCTTTTCTTCTTCTTCTTTCCTCTTCATTTTTTTTTTTTTTTTTTTTTTTTTTGTGTTGTGAGATTAGGTGGTCTTCATCTTCATCTGTTATGTGAGAGGTAGACGTTTTATGCTAGTTTAGCTATTCAAACAAAATCTCATTTGATCTGCATCAAAACGTCAGGATGATTCTAGTAGCAATGATCCAACAAATAGTTGCTTCCAGCATCAGTGTTTTTTTTTTTTAAACCCATTTTTTAAGTGCATTAATCATACATTATATTTTACGATTTGTATTTTGATATACAAATATATTAATACTCTTATTTCTGTAAATTTGTAGTGTATTTATTTTTGCATGAGAGGGATGCGGTGGTCATACACTTTGACAAGAGAGTTGCACATTTTTTCTTATCGTGCTCCATAATGTCTTCACTTTCCTATGGTCAATAAGGTAGGACATGATCGCATAAGAAAAATACAGGGACGCATAAGCACCAACTCATGAGAATAAGCGCTTATAATCAACAAACACACACATGATGTATTCAACATATCCAATATATTAACATATACAATTCCAAAATCAAATTCAAAAGATATGTCAAAAAATTAAAAAAAGGTCAATAGGTCGCATGTAATGGTCTTGATGATTGCGTAGTTATTCAACCGACATATTATAGTGCTGTCTTAACCAGATCAGACATAATTTGAAGAGCTTGTTCTTGGATGAGTTGCAACATTTGAAATTTCCATTAAATCTCTTATATGAATGGAACTAGTTACGGGTTAGAAAAGCCTTAGTAAGGCTATTGGTGATGATTGAAGGTCTTATATATCGTTAAACATGCTGTAGTTGATGGTCATTATAAAGATCTCTCCTTACTGCTCTAACCATTGTCTATTTTCAGCATGCTAAATGTTGGCCCGAGAGTTTATCAGCTTCACCAACACCGCTGCTGCCTAAGTTTCCATTACTCAGTATCAGTCCATCTATTTCCGACTTCATATACTTCTTATTTCTCCGGCTCATGAAATCTGAATTGATAAAAAAAAGAACGCAAACACATTTTGTGCCGAAAATCAATCAGAATGTGTCTTATAATGCCTTCCATTAATACAAAATATTTACTTCACTTCAATATCACACTAATCTAGATAGACTATTCCAACGATTCAAAATACTTGTCCCTTTTCATAAACTAACTATTTTGATGATCAAACTACTAACTAAAAATTAAGTAAATATGAAGTTCAACTTCTCTTCAAAATTATAGTGTACATGTCCTCGACATTGTTTGGTTATGTCGAACAAGGACAAAGAAGCAAATATTCATACTTTCCAAGATAATTTTCTTTTTCATATTATTGATGAATTCATCTAACGAAACAGTTGAAAAGTTAGGTTATAAATTTTTTTGTGTAGTTTTTAAACAATAAACCCCTTTTTAGTAATCTATTAAATGCTGAGAAATAGAGACAAGCATCTTAATTCACTTAGTTTAAAGGTTAATCGAATAGTCGAAGTCGGACATAATTTGAAAGTTGAAGACAGATAGGATCTTAATTCACTTAGCTTAAAGGTTAATCGAATAGTCGAAGTCGGACATAATTTGAAAGATGAAGACGGATAGGATCGTTGGCTTGAAGCGTCTTTTTCTGAGAAGTCCCTAATAGATTAGAGTCTCCTAATAGATTAGATTTGAATAACATGAAATAGCCAGACTTGAAAATTATTCATAGTTGATAAAAATTACATGACAACTATGATAAAACATTTATCAGCAATGAAAGGTTCAAGCCTTTAATCCTAGTTATTCAAAAAGCTTGATGATCTTTTACTTCTATTATTCTTATGTTTCATAGTCTTTAAGTCTGCTTGGGAGACTTTGGTACAATCAGAAAGAAGACGCTTTGGACCAATTATTCTATCCATCTTCAGCTTTCATATTACCCCCATCTTCTACTGATTGGTTAACCTTCACGTACAAATTCTTTAGATCTTATATCTTTTGTCATAAATTGGCCTAAACGAAGAAATCTTTTCGGTTGTCGTTTGCACTTCCTCTGGATATCACATATTCTAAAACCTAAAAAAATTGACAAACATAAGAATACATTGTACCATATCAAACTGTGTTCGCATATGGTCGTATAAAGGCGAAAGGTGTTGCATTATGACTTTTCGAGTCATTTGTGGGACCCTATATGCGATACTATATTTGATCTATACAACACCTATTGATGTTCTAGGATACGGCCAATATAAGAACAACCAATGCGTTAAACATAGAAAAGAAGAACATTACAGTCATCTCAACGTTTTTCATGAAGCCATTGATATCTTTTCTAGAACGAGAAAAGACGGAGATTGATTTTGCTTTAAAGGTGACACGATTGAGGCCGACGGCAAGAAGTTTGCAGACATACTTGAGATTTTGTCGGCATGCGTGAATTTATTATAATAGTTAAAATATTTTTACAAATAGAAAAGTATTTTGTATCAAGAGATTTGATCCAACGAGAGTTTGAGCAGGGGAAGAAGAGAGTTAGAGAGAAGAGTTATGTAAGGGAAAGATGAAATCAGGATCTTTTTAATAACTAAGTTTGAGGATATTTTTATTCTTTTTTATAAAACAATGACTAAAAAACATATTTTAAAAAGGTGACCAAGAAAGTAAACTGAGGGTGGATGTGACCTACATAATCAAAAAATCTCTGATTCAAACATCACCCTCATTATATCATAACATACCCAATACTAGAGTCACCGATCTAATTCAACACCATGGGTCCACACAGAATTCTGCTATCCTTTGGAGTCTCTCTATTTCACTATATCCTTGGCTTAACTCATGTGCTTTTTTAGATCTCTTTTTTGTATCCCTTAATCATCCTTCTTTACTTTATAGATCAGCTTGCATCGGTCCGCCAAATTCTTTATCATGCAAATATTGTTTCACAAGTGCTGTAATAAGTGATTAGAAAAGTTTCATTTCCTTGAAGATTATAAATTTCTTAAGTACCAATAACAACTACTAAAATTATTTGAACGACCAACTAGTGCTGGAAGACTCGACCCAAAGTTTGACCTAAAATTCTATTCGGACCGACGGGTTGCAAGTCAAGCAGGTGGGTTGCAGGTCAGTCGACAGGTTAGCGGATTAACCCGAGGGTCAATGTTTACAAATTTGGTTGTTAATAGAAATATTCATATTAAAGTTAGGCCTAATAGACTGTCTTAATTTATTGTTTTAGGAAGGCTTACTCTTTTCTTGGCCTATGATATCTGTTGGACTGTTGAAGTTGAGAAGTAGAAGCCAAAAAAATTAACAAGAATTAGTCCATGATGCTAAGTTGCTAGCTTGAACCTTTTCTTACAGGAGCAATCAGCAATTGTTGGCAATCAGTAGCTCAGTCAAAATGTATTCATCCATTTACTTCATTGGGAGCCAACAGCTTGAAGTTTTTAGCAGTCCCTCAAGCATCAAAAATTGAAAATAAGAATCACCACATCAAACATTATATACTAAACAGATTGAATCAATCTCAACATACCAGTCTCAAACATTAAAATATTAGTCTCAAATGTACCAAACTTGAGCATTACAATCTCATCTTAAAGACTTAATAATCAGAACAGAGGTAACATAATAGCAACACTTAGGGCATATTTCAAGTCTGGAACTTCAACTTCTCTCGCCAAAATTGGAGTTCCACATATTTCGCATATTTTATTTGCACATATTCCACGCTCGTGAAACTCCAGTTCCACGCTCTTTTATTGCATTCTCTTCTCCGCACTCTCTTCAATGCAGTTCTTCCCTCCCAATTTCTTCCCATTTCTGGCACTCCAACGGCATTCTTCTTCGTGCTCTCCTTCTTCTTATGGTACAGATCAACAAATTAATGTGACTTATGAGGTACAGCAATTATTAGAAAATAATCGTTTTAGTTAGAACAAGTTGACATTTTTTTTTTCATGGTTGTTTTGTGGGTTTTATCCGCTATGAGTACTACAAATGGTCCGATGATTTGAGAGGAATGGAAGTGATTGACACGTTTGGAGCTCCTCTAAGTGTTCCCATTTATTCCAAAATTGGTTCGTGAGTTACTCTTGACATTAATTTTCAATGTTTTTGGAGAACCCGTTGATAATTTAGGCCCTTAGAATCTAAAACTTTTTTTAATTTTTTGTTAATAGATTTGTGTTAAAAACATATCTGAGAGATTTTTATTAGCAAATATGAGAAAGATAAAAGAATTTGAGAAAGTTTTAGTTGTGTTGGTGTTTGAGACAAGTTGACATTTTTTTTTCATGGTTGTTTTGTGGGTTTTATCCGTTCAGTTTAAAAAGTTTGTGATGTTCTTGAAATGAGATCTAAGGTGGGGAAAAGAAAAAACATTTGATCTCTTGTTGTTGATTGAAGAAGAGTTGTTTAGTGTTCTGGGTATTTGGTTTCCGTGTATTGAATTTTTCTTCACCCACTTTATATATTCCTTCGTTGTTTTCTTCACCCATTTATTCCAAAATTGGTTCTACTCCGCTCCGTGCGTTGTCTTGATTTTTCTAAAATTCCACTCAGCTTCATTATTTGATTTTCATCAGGAGAACAATGAAAAGCGAATTAATCAAGCTATCTATTGCGATTTCAATCAACCAAAAACAGATCGCTATACGTTTCTTTAGATTTAGTTTTCTTTGGTATTACTTGATCTTTAAGACCTCTCTTTGAAGCTGGATCTATCATGACTAACTAACTCCTATACCGAGGGCCTATCGCCTAAATTTGGCGTGGGTCTCCGCCTCTGCTGACTATCCTAATCACCTCCCGGTGAGTTTTATACTGCTTGTAGCAAGTTCAATTATTTATAAGAGATTGTAGTGGCAAACGATTCCGTAGTTTCTTTTGCTACAAACAAAAGAATTAAGATTTTTTTTTTGTTTTTGGTTTGTTTGAGAGACTCACTTAATAGGTTAGCTAAATTATTATGTATCTAGATAGAGTAAGAATATTAGAGAGATGACTCAAGAGGGATATCAATGTTTTTCATCAACTCGCCTTTTGAGCGAGTAAATAAATGAGATTTGTAGTGTGTATGAGATATATAGTTTAGGACAATTGAACATTCTCTTATGTTGATCTTATGTCCTTGATGTAGCAGATATGATGAATAATGAATATCAAACAACTTTACAATGTTATTTGATTCATTTGAGGTGTTTACCAATGATTTCTACATTCCCAGGTTAATCTACTGTTGCTTGGTATGTGCTTGCCTAAATATTAATGGTAATGTTTGTCTTTATTTAGTAAAATTAGTGTTCAAATCAACAAAAAATTGAAATTATTATTTATTTATGTGGATTATTAGTAATTTGATGTGTAATAAAATTGAATCACAAAATCCAATTTATTAGGAGTAAGTAACAGAATGATAATTTTGATAAAAGTGTTTGGCCGTACTTATGAATTACTTTTTATTTTAGAAAAATTAAGGTTATTATTATTAAAAGATTGATTTTTATATGATAATTTTATTATACAACATATAAGTATTCTATTAAATGAATATGTTATACAATTATTAAGTCTTATATATACAGTATGGTTGAATCTTATTCAAATAAATAATTAGTAAGATTTATTATTTTCAATATTTTTATTTACAAATATTATATATCATTTCTAACTTAATTTAGTTCTCACTTTCAATTGCAATTGAAACACAAAAGTTGAACTTTACTTTTAACCCACTTAAAAAATCAATTGAAACACAAAAATTGAACTCCACTTTCAATCTATTTTTTCAAAAAATTTTATTTTTTATTTTTCACTTTCACGAAACTCAATTATAAACATTTGAAACACGCCTTTACTCAAAGCAATTATATGCCCCTTATTAAGCATAACAGAGGCAATGCATAAGCTGTACATACTAAAACTCTGCAACATAAGTAGTAGCTACACTTGCTCAATCATCAACAGCGCTCACAAGCACAACAGAGGCAATACATAAGCTGCACATACTGTAAATCTGCAACATAGACAGGAGCTACACTTGTTCAAGCATTCAACAGCCCCTTCAAGCATAGTAGAGGCACTACATAAGCTGCACATACTACAACATAAGCAGCAAACACACTTGTTCAAACATTCAAATCAATCTCTACAAACTTGGTCAAACTAATTAAACATAAGTAGTTTGCTTCTTCAATGCATTCCTCTATAAAAACTTGCTCACTTGTAATTCTTTGACTTCTTTCTTTCTTTCTTCACACAAGAATGATGTATGTCTGAGATCATTCACCTGCATGCATTTATGGTATGATGAGTTCATGTGGGAAAAGCGATCAGGTAGCTTAATGGATTGTCTATTAATTTGCACTACTAGATTGCATAGCAATGCAACTTACTAGAAGTAGCAGTAGTCTAGTGTATACCTCCTCAAACTATATCAAGAATATTTTCATATATTAACTCACAATATCTTTATGTAAACTAACAAATAAAAAATTCATTAAAAGTAAATTTCTATCTCCATAAATGTACATTTCTATCTTTATGTAATTCATTGCATTTATTACAAAGATTAATTCATACATCACATTTTTATCTCAATATAAATCCCAAATCAATTGGATATTTATCAAATACTCAAAAGCATTAATTACGATAATGAATACTCAAAATATGAAATTAAAAAACAAAAAAATTATAAAATAAAAGAGTTAAGTATTCATAATTAGGCTACACAATAGTCCTAGTAGAGAAATTTAGTTCATAATTTTTAAATCTACCCAAAAAAAAAAACATAAGAGATAAAATAGTGAAACCCAAGTAATCAATGTTGAGAAGCAAATTTTTGTTTCTCTTTTTTGCTCCTTGCTTCCCGCCATTCCCCTCTCTATCCCAGCAGCAAGTAGATCAGAAAAATAACCCTCAATGAGCTACCTTAGCTGCTGCTTGGCTATCTATCACGATCCAACCCGGTCGCGACCGGCCTAGACTAGATCTACTTGGATAATATCCAAACTAGATCCAGTCCAGTAACCCTAACCCAAAAGCATCATAAACGATTCACCAAATATTTTCAAATAAATAAAATTTTGGCAAAACATTCCCTAAAATTTCAAATAAAAATCTGTACTGTAATAAATCACTTGACAATGACGAAATAAAATAAAAATAAACAAAATACTTTCAATACCAAAACCAACCAATAAAATATTTATTGGCTACCCGTAGTCGCACACACACCTATTACATATCCAAAACTTCAATTTACAAATCAAATACAGGCCAAAAAGATATAAGAAGAATACATATCTTTAGAAAATAACAGAGCCATCTATATGCCAAAATGAACTATAAATATGTGAATCTACCATTGACGCGTTATGCCGATACTCGGTGCTGTATCTTGTTAGCTCCCGCTAGTCTCTAAATATCTGGGAGAGGACAAGAAAGAAAAAATGATGAACCCAAACTCAGTGAGGTGAAATAACAGAATGCACCATTTAGAGATTCTAATGCATTACCTAATTGTTTCAATCCTATCCGCTACATGCAATAGATGCAATGATAGATCAGAACAAGCTCTATCGGGTCCTAGGCCGTCCCCATACTACAAACCTAGTTCCCAATAAGAACAGATACGGAGGGCTTTGAAATGCAACTAATGTAGTCCAAAAGATATCACGCTATATTATCAGGCAATAATATTCATTAGGTGCCATGTATTATAAGAACAAACAACATAGTTTATATTTCTTTCACTATGGCATCCTAAATACATAAAGTCTACTATGCACGCTATAATACCATTATGCATTCATACATGCATCGTGCATTATCTAAACATGTCTAATATAATATCATGCATGCTTATCTATCTATATCCATGATATAACACTAGTCAGGGAATCAAGAAGATAAACATATAACATAGAGCGAGACCCAATTTTCAGTTCAACCTACAAATCAGGCTACTCCTGCCTCGGCGAGGTACGACCATCCAGGTGATCGAACCGGATGGGCCGTGGTATCGCCCCCACGTGTATGAACCTAACAATACTATGGCCATAGGTGGGTGCCCGTCCCACACCCACTAGGGTCTTGATTTTCAGCCCCTGACTCGCCTGCCCTCGTGCAGCGGGCGAGTGTGTATGCAATATGACAAGCAAGCTCGTACCTTTATAATTCAATATAGGTCATGTCTGTATATATATATATATATATAGGATTTTATAGTTTATTCAGCAATGCTCAAGGATCATGATTATATAATGAATAATAGTCATTCTCATTCTTATAGAGCTACCATGCTTGCTATCATTATAGTTAACATTAACTATTCTCAAAGTGTACTAGGCATTACATGTAAGAACTCATATAACATATATAACCATTAATGCTTTTTATAGACATAATCAAATGGTAAGACCTTTAGTTACCACATGCTACTAGATTAGTTCATAGAAAATTCTTACAAACATGCTCCACACATATAGTCATTATCTAACATGAGGAATAATCTATTCCATATAAAGAAAGTGGCGAATTATGCCAAGTTCTAAGTGGATGTTACCTGTGCCAGCAACCTAACGCAAACTAAGAAAGAAAGGCACGGTAACCCTCACCTGTTTTCTCGCGATCACTTAGTCCGTTGGTTACTCTAAGTCATACCACTTTGCCCAAGTCCTTTATGAAATCCTATTACACATACGGACACATCTATTATTTAAATATGTTAAACGGAATTAACTTGAAACCACAATACATAGCACAATCCATTATAAGCACATAGCCGCCACAACGGCGAAATCTCATAATAGGGTTTCATCCAAACAATCAATCACTTAATCCTATCCACTACTTAGATCTACTAATGATAGCAAGATTAGAAAGCTTACCGATTAAAATGAGATGATTGATTTCCAAATTAGCTTTGAACCACTAAAAATCACCGATTTTTCAACCTAGCAATCACCTAAGCTAAAACTAATTAATTATCCATCAACGTAGTAGCGTTAACGCACACTAACACGTAATTCAACTCACCTGCAAGTGGGGCCCACTTGACTGCCGGATTCTGACGTGAATAGTGCTGGCCAGAGAGAATTTTGGCCGGAAGAAAATTCAAGCAGTTGCGATCACAAGTAATTACCACATTGTTAGAAAAATACTATGAGATGTTAATTATAAGCTAGCGACCATAAATCGTCCAAAACGATGTCGTCAGTCCGGCGGTGAGATTCACATTTACAAGCTAAAATTGGCTCAATTACAAGAGGATAGCA
>CM034144.1:3712432-3725190 GCA_019914995.1 Acanthochlamys bracteata
TACATATAATATATCCATATGTTTGTAGAACTTGATCAACTCATAATTTCATTATCTACAAATCATGTGCCATAATACAAAATATATGATAATAACATATCACAAATCATTCTCAATCATATTAGAAATATCATACTTATGTATAATACTATCCACATAGATTCTAATAACTTAAATATCATGCATGGTCATGTTTCAAAAGCAAACATAAACATGCACACGTATATTTTGCATCATGAGGAATAAATCATATATGCAACGAAGTGACAAGATATGCCGGAGAACAAAGACAAATGTTACCAATGCCCAAAGCCAAATGGTAGTCTAAGAAGAAGGAAAGGCACGGTAATTCTCACCTTAAATTCTTCGCTATTGCCTAAGCCGCCACAAACCACTTAACACTCTCTTTTTTATCCTAGCTAGATGATGAATCAACTAGACTCCTAAGTAGCTCCTAACTGATGTCTCTGCTCGAGGAAAATATCTTCGCATAGTAAAGGGGGTTAATAGATAATTCAATAACAATTCTTGACGATTAGATTTTCTATGTTGCATCTCACGTAATCAATAGAGCCCTACTTGTTTGCTGGCTCTTGTCTGAATTCCATCTAGGGGGTTTTTAGGTGATTAAATATGCAACTACAAAAGCCGAGCTCAAGAAGGAAGACTATGAAGCTCAATTCAAGTACTAGTGGCCATAATCAATCGAATTCTCGGTGACCGACGAACTCGTGTGTTTAGCCGCCGAAGCTAAGATCCCGATTAATTGATAGAGAGAAAAGTATAGGCGTGGTAAGGAGATGAAGAACTGCCATTTAGAGTGACAAATCGTTAGCGAAGAGAATTCCCGGCAAGTTTAGAGTTTGCTATCAGCAATCGGAAGAAACAGTCTTCCGAGCGACAATGAAGAGGTAGATGAGGGCAGAGGAGTAAAAGAGAAAGTCTAGAGACCAAATTTTGACGTCACGGAAACACACACGCAGAGTGTGCATCCATGGTGAAGGAGGCTCGGGAGGAGAAGAAGAAGAAGAGAGTTAAAAGATAAGAAGAAAGGTAAGATGAAATGAAATTATAGAAATAGAGCTCGTTTTCATTTTTGCATTTTAGGTTTTTCAATATATTTTTTATAAGTATATAGAAAATTTATTTAAAAATTTTTAAAATATAAAAAAATTTGACGTAGAAAGATCTTTTTATTTTATTATTTTTTTAGATAAAAAAAGAACTTATTTTTAAAAATGACAAAAATATATTTCATTCTAGAAAAGCTCTATTTTTTAAACATTTCCAAACGCCCCTTAGACCTTCTAGAGTCGTTGAGAAAATGTTAATATAGTGATAAAGAAGGAAAAGGATACTGATGCAGGTAAGTAAGGAAATACAAATTAGAATCTTCTAGATTGATCTGGGAGTTGATAAGAGTGTGGCTTGAGCTTAAATTGAACTCACACACAACCTAACCCAAAACAAGCTAGCCCAAAAGATTATGAAAGACAAGCATACTCTCCATTAAAATTCTGAGATGTTATATAAAGATGCATCATACAACTCATAATAAAAACCTAACATAATAATTTTTGAAATTATTTTTAAACAAAAATATTTAAAAAACAAGCCAAAATATATAACTATACATATTATAGTGAAATTAATTATATTTTATTTGTATTTTAATAATAATTTTATAAAGTTATTTTTTGAATTTTTACTCTTTTCAATCTTTATATTAAAAAAAATAGACAAACGAATAGGACCAACAAAAATATAATCAGTTGGACCGACCTAATTCATATAAAGGAACCCGGCCAATTCAGTTTGGCTTGGCCTGCCGGTATTTGCACCTAACCATCATCGACGGCCATTCGAGACTTGTTGGCATGTGCAAAGCAAATAGGTTCGATTTCAAAAACAATGGAAGAGGATATCGTGTATTGTGATGTGCTACAAAATTTAAAAGGCAAGACCAGCGAGAGCCACAAGCCGATTGGGTACCTTTTTGTAATGTGTATTATCTGCAGTTTGTAACGGAGCCATGTATTGAAGATGCACCACAATGCAAGAGAATCAGTGGAAGGCGTGCAAGGGCTAAAGCCGGTGTTTTGACTTCGTGCGTGGATGCATCTAGTAGAGTCCAGCTGATTATTGGGATCAGCTGCCTATGTTAAATTAAAACTAAATAAGTTATGGTAAAATTTGGACAAACATACCAATGGATTTCTATTATAAAACCTATGAACTCAAGAGGGAGGATCAATTTAGTTATGGTAAATAAAGAAAAAATAGTTTACTGTTCAGAATCTAGTCAGGTATCAGTTTTAGTTGACTGGAAGGTTGTTATTCCCTGATAAAATGCTTATGTTACTTGCACCATAAAATATTAGCATAATAAAATTTAGGAAAATCAATCACAAGTGCTAAAAATTCAAACCAATCAGTAGACAAAAATTTTACTGGTACAGTATCGCAATGGCTACGATACTAAAAAACATTCAAGTGAAATCCATTCACGTTAACCAACATACAACCTTCTAGAATAGATATTTCTTAAAAACATTAGTCTCAAGCTGACTCTACTTGTAAGAAGAAACTCACCATAACCTCATAATTTTGCAGAAAGTTTATCTGGCTACAGCTGTGTAAGCCTTGCCAAGGTAATGCACAACTCCTTAACCTACATTTACATTAGTCAACCCAAGAACTCGTAAGTCCTCTTACAGCATTCTTTCAATATTACAAGTAGTTAAGCATAGGTTAAAGCTCATTGATCTCCCTTGCAATAATACCTAATCTCAAACAAAAAATCACAAAATGTTCACACAAAATCACAGAGAAAACAATGACTCAATGAGGCGCACAGAAGAATGTCTTTCTGTTCAGATAGCAAGCAAGTAGCAAAGTTTATTGCTGTAATTCTATGAAATTTTTCACGTTGCAAATTTGTACTGCAAATTTATATAGAAGTCTTGTCTTCGATCTTAGAATGGAAACTGCACCAATGGATCAAGTTTCAACGGCTTCAAGAGGTTGCAGAGCTCAAATGAATGCACAATGGCTCCAAAGAACTTTTCTAGCTGTAGGGTTTATTCCATTAAGATTTCAGAGATTTCTTTCATGTTGTTGGCTATCATTTGCTGATGTAGATATCTCCTCTATGTCTTTGGAATAGGTTTTCAAATTTTAAAGTGGTCGGACGTCATTTGATGTCTCAAACAATCCAATGGCTCAATGTGTCTTGTGTCATCTAGGGTGCATTGCATAAACGGCTACAATTTTCTCTTGATTTTTCTTTGTGAGACTGATGATGTTATTTCATAATAATTGTATCCCGGATGTCCTCAATATTATGCATAATCAAAATACATTAAACCTCTATCGGATAGTTGAGATAAGTGGCTTGAGTTGGACTGTGTAAGAGTTGTATCCATGCTGGACTTTCCATATTTGCATAGATTGCAATATATTTTCCAAATAAATCTTCACAGAATCTTTTAGAGTAGTCTTGTAGTATCTGATTGCACACACAACAAATTTGCTTCAGCATGAATTCAAAAAATGATTAGAACATGATCAGGTGTATTGGCTCTGTCCATTCTGAAATCTAGTCTAAACAGCCATATGTTGACAATTTTTGTAGGCTTCGTTAATGATAGATTTGCAGCAAATTAGGACTAGAAATATGATATGCAGTAGTCAAGGAGAAAGCAATAAACAAAAAGAACTGACTGAAACTTGAAAAGGAATTGCAACAAAACTAAAACTTAAAAGGAAAATACTGATTGGTTCCACCTTCTCTCAGGTTTGGATGACTCTTACACTCTGTTTGGATTAAGAGTGATGGAGAGTGATTGGGAGTAAGTGAATTAATTACTCCCGATTGGTCTTGTTTGGCAATAAATATATAAGATTAATTGAGAAAATTTTAATCTCCATTAATTTTTATTTAGGAGTAATTCAAGGTGAATAAAATTTTGAGCAACTGTAGATGTTTGGAAGTTCCTATATTGCCCATGTTATTTAGTGATATTTACGCACAAATTTTCGGTGTTCATTCGATGTAGCTCACCGTCACGCTCTTTCAAAATTTTTTTCGATGGACTCCTTCACTCGTCGCGCTCTCCTCCGATCTCGCCTCGTCACTCGCCGTCTCACCGCCGTCAATCAAGGTACGTCCTGGAACTTTGTTTCGATTTCATTTTTGCCGCTCCTTTCAATTTCTTTTTCAATTTGATTTCATCGAATTCAATTTTCGTGAATATTTCAATTTCGTCGGATTTTCTAATTTCTTCTTAAAGATTTCGTCTATTTCATCTGATTTGGACTGAATTCTTCTTCGATTTTTTTTTCTATTTTCTTCGACTAGAAGAAAGGAAGAAAAAACTAGTTCATCTTCGATAGAGAAGAAAAAAGAAAAGAAAGATCTAATCTTTCAAGAGTTTTTCGTTACTCTACTGCAGCAAACAACAGTTATTTTCTCGATTCTTTCAAGTTTGAGCAACAGATAAAGATCGGAAGGAGATATTTTAACTGAAAGACAACGTATATAGAGTTGCAGTGATTGAATTCAATTGGAGAATATTCAAACAATAATGGGCGATGATAAGATTATTGGCGGTAGTGGAGTTGAGACAGGGAACTGTTGATTCCTGTAGGAAAGGAATTCCAACTAACGATTTTGATTCAAACAAGCCCCCGGCGTCTTCTTCCGCTGCAGGCCATTTAAACCACACCAGTAGAGAGGTAATTGTTTAATTTGGTTTGATTCAATTCGATTTCTCGAGATTTGTTGCTAAGGAAGTCAATTTCTGGTTAGTTTAGGACTAATTTAGCTTTATTTTTGCGTATTTTGATGTGTCGAGTGATTAAACCTAGTGACATATGATGGAATTGGTTTCCAAAATTCTCAGTAAAGTCTTACATGCAAGCATGGATGATTACGCTAGAAGAAATATTCAAAATTTTCTTAGCGCAGGCAAATGTAATATTTATATTTCTATTGGTTTAAGAAAGCTATAGTTAGTAATAGTGGCCCATATATGCAATGTCCATTCTTTTAATTTTTCCTTCTTCTTCTTCCTTCCTCTCTGCTTACCGACAACACCCACCAGCCCTCCTCCTTCCAACTCCTCTCCGGCGTGAAATCAACCATTCTCTGGCGATATTCATTTCATTTCATCCTCTCAAGCCATCCTCCTTCTCATTTCCGGTAGTCCTTATCGTTTCCGGCGAGCTCCACCGCACAACATAGAAAAACTAGGATTTTGTCCAGCCGTTTTGCCGGCGATCCGACGATGTTGAGTAACTAGAAACATTCCCCTCAACTCGCTAAGTCTTTTTCCTCATTTAATTGCGTTGATTTTCAGCTCCGGTGTTTGATTTCGCGTGAGTTCGCCGCCGGACGTTATTTCGTCGATTCCGGCCGTCGGCAATAAAATTAAAGCTCGTCGTCTATGCCATCGTATTCTACTGGCAGTGTTGTCTTCACTACCTCGAACGCTTTTGACCGGAACCCTAGATCGCCGGAATCCGCGAACTTTCCGCGACTCGGTTAGGTGAGTTAAAAATATTTGCATCGCGTATTTGAGATTGTTGTTAGATGAAATATTAATTCGTTTCGTTTTAGGAAATTGTTGGATTGAAAATACATGAATTGTTTTCGGTTCTAGTCGTTTTAGCATTCGATCGTCTCACCTCGTCGGTAAGCTTCTTGGATTCATTAGCTTAATATTTATTATGTAGTGGATAGAAAATTGAATGAGTTAAATGGATGAAATTTTAAAATGGTTCACCGTATGCTATTGAACCTTGGACTCAAATTTAGTTAGGTATTTATTGCAAGTATTTGATTTAGATTTCGTTAGCGTGCTTATTATTGAATATGCCCGTATGCACGTTAGGTGGTACGAGTGATTTGAGTTCGGACAGTGCGGCTTAGAGTTGACGGTTGATATAAATACTTGCTTAGACTACATGTGAGGGTTACCGTGCCATCTTTTCTTCCTAGATTAACGTTAGGCTTTGGGCATAGGTAGCATTTGTTTTGAAAATTTTGACATACCTTGTCATTTTTGTTACATATTATGATCTATCTTTCATGTTACATATGCCTATACATGCTTACGTTTACTTGAAATCATGTTTACATTTATTACTAGTATATTCGCATATTGTATACTATATGGTATAATTATGAGAATATGCAATATACATGTCAATATTTTTCTTTCATATATGCATAAATATAATCACGATATCATTGAAGGCATTGGGCATAGCATATTTATTGTGTGAAAACCTATTATATTACATCTATTTGTTAGGGACTGCATTGGTATGGGACAATGCAGAATCTGACATGTATTTCATAACCTATTATACTATGTATGTTTGAATGAGATATTGATACGGTGGATTTCAGGATATACTGGGCACCAAAATACATAGATAGTCGATGGGTCCCATAACATACTGGGCATCAAGTTATAAGATATGGATTGCCGGTGGATCCTAAGACATACTGAGCATCGAGCTATGATGATATTGCTTGCTGGTGGATCCCAGGACATATTGGGCACCGAGCTTGCTTGTAGCTTGATATATATAAAGGTATTACGTATGTATGCTTATATGATATACCCGAGAGCATGAGGTGAGTTGGAGATGTGATCTCACTCGATCGCCTATCTTGTATGATTTTTACACTTGATGCATTCGCATACATCATTACATATACTTGCTTGCATGGGTGCACTATATATATGTATATATATTATAGCCTTGAGAGTGCTGCATAATATTATTTCATATTATCATATATCTCTCCTAAGAACTGAGTCGGTATGGGATGATTCATAACTTAGTAGAATTTGAACTAATTTATCGTTGCATCTGTTTCATATAGATAGTACTATAATGCCTACTTAATGCATTAGCTATCTAAATTGGGCATTCTGTTGTTTTACCTCATTGAGATTGGGCTCACCCTCTTTTCTCTTCTTTGGCCTCCCCTAGATAGGTCAGAGGGTAGCGGGCGCTGATTAGATTCTTTATTGCTGGACTGAGAGCGTACGGAGGGTATTTTATAAATCTTTTAGCATGTAGTTAGCTCTATAATCCTCGAAGGGCATTGACTTTTCTTATACTTTATTGTATATAGTATTGCAATGGTATTTGTTTTGGATTGTAATAGGTGTTACGGCTACCGGTAGCCACTAGTGGTATTTTGTTTGTAAAATGATTTTTATGATGGTCGTTTTTTTTTGTTTTGGATTTTTGATGATAAGTATAATTATTATTACTTGTACATGTTCTTCCTATTAAGTTTTTAGGGAGGATCATGTCGAAATTTTCTTAAATATTGACAAGTTAGTTTTATTGAGTTTTTAGTTTTATTTGAGTTTTGGGCCGGATTGGTTTACCACTAGATTGCGGTGGGTCTAGTTTTGGTCTTGGCACAAAGTTTTTTAGAGATATTCGTTTCAAACAATTATAACCCTTTTTAGCAGTTGAAACTAGAAGAAAGATTTCATTTTGATTGTCATTCTGGCTGTTTAACGCTCAAGTAGAGTTTAGATATTAAACGCTCTTTAATATTGATCAAATTCATATTGCTCATGCTAAGCTTTCTTTGTTAACTCCGTGCTTATAGGTGTCAGATTTCGTTCCTTGCTTGCGGAGCTAGTTTCTTCTACTGCCATTGTGGTCGCTGTTATTTTTATTGCTTGCTGCTGGTGTTTGTTTCTGAAGCTGTGGCTATCGTTTTAAGTTCCTATTAAATCTAATGCTGTTGATGCTCTTTTTTGATTTTCTCCATCAATGACATATTGTGTTGGACTTTGTTTTCAAATGTTATGCATATTTATTCTGGATTGTTTACCTAATGCCTAATGTTTTGTCTTTCTTTTGCAGATTAGGCAGCCAACATTTGTGGATGGAATTTTTTTTTTTTTTTTTTTGCAGAATGGGCAGCCAACAATGTTAGAAGTAATAGTTATGATGTCTTTAACATTATGTATGTAACAGAATGAGAATGTATGTAGTTATGATGTTTGCAGTTATGATGTATCTAACATAGTAGTTATGATGTATGAGAAAAGTGCTATGTTAGATGCATCACAATGTTACAAGTCTACTGATGTATACAACATTATGAGAATATATGTAGTTAAGGAATTTATGAGTGTTGTAGACATGTGAATATTTTGAATACATGTCTACTAATGTGATGATTTTGAATACAAGTCTCCTTGTCATGAGAATGTATACAGTTAAGAAATTTATGAATGTTGTAAATTCTCATTTGAATTACAAGTCTACTGATGTATTCAAAATATGAATATTTTGTTGATATGCTAGGTTTTCATTCAATATGCAACATTACTTGTTAATGATTTCAGAAAATTGTAGCAGGTTTGAAAATGAAACAATTCATACCACTGTCATTCAAAGAAACTCCTCTTCGTTGCTAGCAATTCTTAAACTAAAAAACACAAAAAAAAAAAATACAAAGGATATTTCAGACTTTTTATAAAAATTACTCTTATTTACTCTCAATTATCAAACAAGAATAATTATTTACTCTTTATTACTCTTATTGATATATCCAAACAAGACGAGATTAAATTATTATCTTACTCTTATCTCCACTCAAATAATCTACTCTTGTTTAATCTTACTCTTATTTTCTTTTACTTAATACTCCTCTATCCAAACATACCCTTATTTATAAGTTACAAGGTTTCAAGAGTCCCTAGTGCACTCTAAGATGTTCCTGCCTAAGGAACTTTATTTGAATATTTGAATAACACTCATACAGTAGTCTCCTAATGTGAGTGGAACACTACTACTTAACTCAGCTAGACCCTCCTACTCCAACTTAGCTGTCCCACATTACTGGAGTTCTTCTTCAGCTGCAACTCTAAGACTTCCTAAGCTGCACCCTGTTCGTGGGTTTTCTTCACCGGCATCCAATGCAAGTGTTGCACGCTCGTGTGGACATCCTTAAGCCTCTTTGTGGTAGTGCCTTTGTCTCCTCTCTGTTCTGTACCTATAAAAAATATCATTGTATCATCCCCATTAGGAATCTACAAGTTGAAATCGGCTTGGCAGTGGTGCCATCCGCAAAAGCCCAACTTTGTTTTGGAATGAAATGCCATCGTGATGCTTTGGCTCCATGATCCGTAATTATAACTGGAGAATGGGAGAGAACAAGAACAATGGTAGGATAGTTGAGTGGTGGATAATGTAGGGATCAAATGTAGAATCACCAGCGACAACAAAAATTTTCAAAACTAAGTCACTCATATTGTTCTAAAGATGAAGATTGAGAAAAGAAGTGAGGAACGATGAGTTGACTAAGTTCCTAGTACCATAACAAATTTCTAGAGACAAAAATTTAAGTTTTCTTCCTTGATGAATAAAACAAAAAAATACAATTTATTTATAGACTTCTTAAATTACAAGATAAAGAAGAGAAAAAAAAATACAAGGAAAAGAAACATTACAAAAAGTAAGAAAAATAAATAGAAATATTACATAAGAATTTTCATAAAATAAAGATAATTGAGATCTTTCCTAATAACTTGTAACAATAACGGCCAACAATTCGACATTCTGCCACTGAAAGCAATGGTCACAAATACAACTTCGGCAACCAGTTCACCAAGCCCCTGTTGTTGCGTACTTCCTCCACTCAGACAGTAAAAGCAGAGTAGCCTGTGTAGTGGTTAAAACTCGAGACAGAAAAAATGAGCAGTAAAAGAGGAAGATAAAGCTCAACCATTCTCGATTTGTTCCAAACAATACGGTATCACAATGTCGTGAAGCATCTTTCAGTCAATAACAAAGCCACCTGCATTCATATGGAAATAAATGTTTAAACAAAAAATTAACCACAAGATCATTCTACAATGAGGTCTCTAGTCTCTAAATTAATTCAAACAAAAACAAAACTTCTCTTTGTAACAACAAGGTGCACTTTTGATCAACAAAGTAACACACCTGACGGAAATTTCCAATAAGCAGATGTACAGCTTCTTCTTCATCTAATATAGATCTCAATATGACTTAGCTGAAGAATTGGGTTGAAGAATTAGGACTTCCGCTGAAGGTAACGGCAATCTACATCAACCCTTGGAATCTGCTGAATGCTTTAACTAGTGAGCTCTCAGAAGCAGCACTCATGAACGCGTAATTGCTTGGATTCAAAATGCTGAATGCCGCAGCTCTAACTGGAAAGTCACTTAACCATTATGATAACTTCCACAGGAGGGTATTTGCAGTCATTTACATGCAATTGTCAAGAAGGCATTCAACATGACGAAACCAAAAAATGTGCTGTCTTCAAGACGTGGTTTACTCTGAGGGATACAGTGATCGATACAAACGAGCAGCAAATGAACCATCAATACAATGTCTAACAGGGTCCGATAAATAAAAGTCTTTGCCTGTCACAAGCTCTTGAGGAACATACTTATTAACAGGATCTATAACAAATTCCTGCAACAAATAAAAAGAAAAAAACATGCTTGATGAGTCCTCATTTTAGAGGGTATACTTATCCTTCAATTCATAATGATGCCACATTTTAGACCAGAGAGATAGCCTCTAAACTTGGATAAGATGTCCACAAGATGTTAGAACCTATATCCATATCCACAAGATGTTAGAACCTATATCCATACAGTATTCAGCTTATGCTGAATGCTATCCTCAGAAATTATTGTTAAGAACCTTTTTGATATAGTTTAAAATTTTCAAAAAAATAAAAATAATAAAAGGAAACTAAAAAAACTAAAAATAAGAAGTTAGAACACAGAAGTTTCTTGTGACCACTCAGTTTCTTTGCAACAAAGTTATGGTCAAATAATACCAAACATCATTTTCCGGATTTCCAAGAAAAAGCTAGAACATAGAAGAGGCAAACAAAGCTGCAATTAGTTTCTAAAAGAAGCAGGAATGTAAAAGCCAATGCCATAAGCTCTACAAAATGCAAGCAGGAACTATGACTATTTTTGTCACAAATCATTATTTATAAATCACATGTGAACTTTGCTGAAGCCCATGATCATACAAGGAAATATTGTTTTCACCAGTCTAAATATAATATTACTAATACTCTCAAAAAGTTGCTCTTCTAAAAGACAAAACAGATGCAGTTTTTGAAAATAGGCATGAGAAAAGATGGCATACAGGATGCATTTGCAGAAATGATATGATTCTGTCTTCGTTTTCTTCAGGATCAATTGAGCAAGTACTGTACACTAGAATACCTCCCGGTCTTACCAACCTGCAAGGTAACAAGTTGTCTGTATCAGCTCTCTCTCTCTCTCTCTCTCTCATAGAAAAGTCATTTAAATATACTCAAATAGAAACTAGGGTCTGAAACCGATTCTGACTTCATTTACTTTAATTTGATCAAAAAAAAAGCAGCACTATAGGCAATAAAATGTATTCTTAAATATAGCCAGTCCCAAGCCTGGGTGAAGGAGGAGGGTTGAGAATAGGTTGGCAACCACCAACAAAATCCTATCAAAACTATGCAACCAGATTCTTTGCCCAAACATCCATGTAACCTATTCCATGAGGCTTGGTTGAAAAGCATACTACAATAGTTAGTGAACAAAATAAGTAGTTTTCTGTAAGATCAATCTTCTACTAGTAATTTGCATGACAGATAAGACAGAACAAGATTAATAAGCAAGCACAGAAAGACATGTTACTGCCCTATAATTCAAGTCGATATGTACATGAAAGTTGGTACATGCTTAAGACGCCATCAATTATTCTATTTAAGTTGGCTAGCAGCAATTTTGTGGTCTATAAATTTCTAAGATGCCTAACTTCTGTCCAGTTGTAATACTATAGCTATTACCTAGAAAGATCTCTTCTTCCTAATGAGATACAGTTAGTGTTCGGAAAGTTGTTCTTTGACATGACTGAATAAATGCCTAGTTTCTTTCAGCAGTTTAATTTGATAACCAATTTGAAGGCACCAAATGCCAACCTAGCAAACCAAGCAGGTCAATTGACATAGTACATATAAGCAATGCCACAGAAAATACAAGTTATTCCAATATAGGATGACAAATGCAGAGTAAACTCCCACAGCACCATTGTCCTAATGATTTGTGAAGGGAGAAAAACCATGTCACAAACATGCAGATTTCCACTGATAAAATAAGTAAAGAATACCATCCTTATGAGCAAAGTAATAGATAGCTTAGAAATGACAGACAAGGACGAGATTCTGCTTTGTCCTTTAAGTATCTAAAAGGGGGCAAGATGAAAGCTTTTTTTAGCTAAAGTATGACACACATTCTTCACATTGCCTGTTTTTGCATTCAGAGGCATCTTATCCTGTCAGGCAGGCTCTAGCTTATTGAACAAATCTCCTTGGAGTGTTTCAATTTTGCAAAAGAAGCTTATAAATCCTTCTGGGGTATAATCAATGCTTCATCAAGGAGTGGAGTACTACATAGCAAGTTCAGGAGCCCCTACTTTGAAGCAGCATGAAGAAGCTCATCTTGCAGAGTCTTTAACTGCTCCATATCTTCTAATCTTCTATTCCACCGCAAATCAGGCCTCTGAAAACAGAAAATAATCCTCTGAGTGATAAATAGGATAAATGCCTTGTGGGTCGATATGAATTATAAAGTACTCTTACAATCACTAACAAGAACAAAATTTCATAGAGGAGTACATAAAATATGAATACATAAAATCAATTCTACTTTGAACTTTTCTGCTCACATGATTATGCA
>CM034144.1:3725290-3812116 GCA_019914995.1 Acanthochlamys bracteata
GATCATTTGGATTGATGAAGGCAAGGAATAATGGTCGGCTGTTCAATGTCTATATATGTCTGGAGAAAATCGGTGGCTAGGGCTGCAACTGGTTCGGGTTGCACTCCCCACCCCCACCACCTACCCAGACACTTTGACAAAAGTATTCATTTTTAGAATGCAAATTCATGTTTTAACACTTATAACTAAAATGACAATACCTGCATACCAGTTCTAATACGAACGAACTCGTCCATATAAGTTGAAGGCTCATGTAAAACCTGTGAAAAAAGCTTGAATTAAACAAAATAATAGGCTAAGGATGAGCTGAAATGATATTTCAGGCATCTCTGTTCTCTGCTAGAGACTTTATAACAACTTCAACCATGCTTACCAGTTTTGGTTCTCATTTGCTGAAATCTCAAGGACAATGTACTATTAATGATTTTACTGATAGGAATTGGGAATATCTATCCAAACAAAAGTGATTTCCAGAGAGGGGCTTTGGCACACCTACGAAACCGAGCAGTTCACCTAAACTGGGCATCCGGCAGAACGCTGAACGAAGCACCCTCATTGGGCAGTTCTCTACCCTTAACATGGGATCAAGCATAAGCATGAGATAGTTTTTCTTGAAGCTATGAGAATGAGTTCCTGTAATGTAATCTGCAAGCTGCTAGCAGATGAGTCCAAGCCGCTCAATTTTCTAGGCATGTCAAATAGTTGAGCGAAGATCCATCTCACAACAATCCAAACTGCTAGCATCAACTGTTTTCAACCATAGTTTTTTATATTATGATATGATATAAGTTTGTTTTACTACATTTATTGGTGTTAAAGTATGATTTACTCTGTGAAAATTCACAGATTTGAAGATTTGAAGATATTGTTGAAAGGAAACCTAGACAAGGTCTGAAGATGTTTCCAGTTCTTGTTAGACTAAGGAACTCAAAGATTCAGACCAAATTAAGAACCATATAGGCCAACTTATGTTAACTCAGTGTGGCAATTCTGCTGTTATATTCTCAACCAAAAATGTCACAAGTAATGATGTACCTCCAGAGTATTGAGCCTTGATACCAAGTTAGCCCGTGTATAACCTTTTGCAGAATTCACCCTGCTCAAATTGACAATCTAGTAACCATATGCAACCAAATAGGAAATGTAGATGCCAAAAGTTACTAAAAAAAGTTATACCTGAAGCTGAAGTGTGGATCACCATTATTCCAATTCATTAGTTTCACCGCAGCTTCTAGGCCAATATATCTCATCCATCTTCTCACCATCCACTTGAAATAAGAAATGAATTATATGTGTGTACAAGAGGATTGAGCAAATGGTAAAACGGATACGTGAAAGATTGAACACCCTCTAACCCAGAAAGGGAAAAAGACAATTGAATTAGAAGAATAACCATGACAGTTATACATTTTCTAAGCTAAAACTGGTCTACCATTTGTAGAAACTCTATGCAAGAAAATTCAATCAGAAATGTGAGAAGTGATAAGGTAAGGGAACTGAAAACTTACAACTGGGTGTGAGTGAACTATGGCAAGAGCGCGTGCTTGTGCACGATCATCACCTTCTATTTTAGGCAAGGGAAGTGAATCATTTTCCTTTTCACAAAACAGAAAGTATAGTAGTCAAGGAAAGTATGTTGAATGCATTCACCAAAAACAAAAGCTATGTTGTCAAACCTTGAGTAAAACCATGTTCCGCAGAATTGCATTTACCATGTTCCCTGCACCGGGTCTTATAGAAACCTTCGCAAGTTCAACATTCTGGAATGACAAGAAGGCAAGTTATAAACAAATGTCATGCTTCAGAAACAATGACTGAGAAGATGCAAAAGAGAAGTCAGTGCTACAATAAAGTTAAAAGTGAACTATAGGTAAGGAAAGCATAAGAGAAAGGAAATTATGAATATTAAATAAATATCACTAGAGTTCAGAAGGTTAACTCGATTATATCACTAACCAAATTAAAATGCTTAGAATGTGAAATGTAAAGAACAAAATCATGCAGGTCATAGCGAACTACGTGCATCCTCAAATAAAGCAATCCAACATAATGCATAATGAAAATTTGGTTATGATCTGGCATAAGTAGAACAACCAATTTTCAAAGCCCTCTTCATGTGGTGGGTGCTAGCAGAGATTTTCCATTTTTGGAAAATGGACTTTAGATTTAGATGATCGTTAAACTTCAAAGGGAACACTGACTGTATGATCTTTCCATATAGTTGGTCCTAAGCCCAGCTAAACAGGAGGCACCATAACAACTAAAATTTAAAGCATTCATGTCTTTGTAGGAATCATCTGAAGTATTTTCTATTTTTGCCACACAAAATTTCCCACCTGTAGTAGAAGGGGTTCCATGTCCCTGAATGTTTTTTCCTCATGGCATAAGGGCATGATGAGATGATCAAGGTAGCGCCTCCATCTGACAGCACCCCCAACAATGTCCGTAACCTATAATTAAACTTTCAGTTCAATTGATACCAGAGGAAGGTTCATATAGTAAATCATGTCTATAACTGTTACAAGGAACATGCTAAAAAATGTCATTCAATGACCACCTACATCCGCCTTTTGATATCTTCTCTTATTGCAGGGCTGCATGGAAGTTTTATATAATATTTTCCAGAATGCATCTGCCTTGACCTTGCATAACAGCTATTTCTCGTTAAATAATAATTCTAACCCTAAAGTGACTACGATAACACCGAATGCAGAGCTGATAGATAGAAAAATAGTTTTGTAGCAATTTTTTCCAAAGTCAATGCTGCATGTGTAGCTTTACTAACATAATGGCAATTTTCATTAACACACAAACCAAGCTCAGAAACATATGTGACTTAACAAATATAAGGCATTACAAAACTTGAAATTTAAGTCCATCTGCAATATTGTAACACGTCTTTCTCTCGTGTAAATAAATTGGAATGATACAAGTCATGACAGCACCGCATATTAGATCAAAAAGAAACCATAACATCAATATGAAGCTACTTCACTGACCTACAGTGTAGCTATGGAACAGATGCATTTGTATACTGTATGCCACATCTGAATGTAGTTGTCAACCACACAGGCACAAGCAATCACACTAGTTTTCAATCGAACAACTTTTGGCAATGTAAAAGACTAACTGACATTCTTATTTGATACTAAAGAATACTAGTGTTGCTTAAGATTAGAGTTACTAGTGTTGCATCAGAAGTTGCCTCGACATAGATGAACCTCAATCAGGCATTTGGCTTGGATTATCCTAACAGAATGTCTGAAACTTTAATATGAGGAAATGTGATTCCCGTGATTCGTTCGTCAAAATGAAATTGATGTGATTCCCACGAACGAATATAATTACCTCTAATGAGAGAATCTGAATTACCATGGGGAGAGGTGGTAATCTGATAGCCAGTAATCTTGCAAGCAAGACTACTCTTTTAATACCAAAAGTACTCTTTCTCTTTCTCTTTCTTCCCATATTTTCCTTTTCATTTCCCGCAGCCGGGATCCTTCCCTCTGCAGTGTATCCTGCATGCAATCTTCTTCCCCACTTTCAATCTCCTTTCTTCTATTGTGGATTTAAATGTAAAGACTTATAATGTAATAAAGACTTAATTTCAATGAGTTAGTAATTTTAAGATTCATGTTTAATCAGTTTTTTTATATATTGGATTAATTTGGACTAATATATAAAGATGACTTGGTTATTGAAATAGTATCTTCAGTTACATGTTTTCTTTAATTTGAATTGGATGGGTTGATTTTTGTTGTTTACATAATAAGAGGTATTTCAGTAAAATGCTAACAGAGTCTCAATAATACTGAAATCAAACCAAGCATGATAATGCAGTATTTCAGTAATTTAGTCAGTTGGTACAAATGAACCAAACATGGTAATGCAACATTCCCACCAATCAAAACAAGATTTTTGGAAATATTATTATTATGGTAATATTACAAGGTAACGAATCAAATGCACCCTAAAGGTTATGAGTTGGCTTCCTAAGTCATTGATTACAAGAAATTATCTAATTGGCATATAAAATAAACAATCACCGAGCAAGCTTCTTATTCCTAACGAGTTCAAGGGAGAAACACCATTTCAATCTTAGTAAAAAGGTCATCACTCTATCACAAAATAATAATTAAGGTAAACCATGTCATCCAATCAAATCCAACAATGTTTACCAGCCTCATATCTCTGTCACTGAGATCGCGCATTCGAAATCCAAGCGTCCTCTCAACATAGTCCATCTCTCTCTCACCTGACTTCTTTGTCTTTTTATTCAATAGGTCAGCAAATGCTCCACCCTGTGCAATCCTCAGCAACCGCACAGCCGCAACTACCCCCACAACCAACAATCAAAACTTCATACTATAAACAAGAACTTCAAATGTTAAAATTGGTCACTAATTATCGGCTCTATGTGGAGAGACTTTCGTGTTGATTCTCTTGAACTTCTTCTTCTCCAAAGCCGAAAGTCGAGAAATCCGCCGAGTTCCAGGTTGGGAAGAAGATTTTGGGGGATTAGAATCAAATTTGTGGGAATTTGTCTTAGTATCCGAGAGACTGGAAGCGTAGGTAAACCGAGATATTGGGAATCTAAGAGAAGATTGGGTAGGAGAGAGTGCGAATGGAGAGGAAGAAAGCGGAGAGAGACTGCGAAAGAGCTCCCGCCATTTTTCGGTTCGGTAATAAGAGCCCGCGGATGATAACTGAGAATGAGTTGATAACAAGTTCCAACTTTCTAAATAAGCCCCCTTACTGTTATCTTTGTTTATGTAAAATACATTAGTGCATGAACTTTATTTTTTCTCCAAAAAGGAAAAACAAAGGCATGATTTTTATTTAGAAATCAAACGCCAAAAAATTCATTTCTTGTTATCTCCGTATAAACTTAACACCTATGACTATTTATATATATAGCTGTACATGATTGTTCAGCATCACTAATATTTGACGGATACCATAGTAGTATACAATAATTTCATTAATACACGACATCATTAAATTAGCATCATTTAGGAGATGTTTGATAGTATTTGTGGTACTATTTTTATTTAAAATTTTTTTTATATTTTTAATAAATTTTTTTAATATTATTTTAAAATTTTAAAATTTTTAAATACATGCAAATTGTACATTTATAATTATGGTCAAAAAAATCAATTTTTTTTCAAAAATTTTATAATAAGCTCTATTTTTTAAAAACATATTTATTTTAATCAGTTTTAAATATCTCCTAAGTCTATTTAACTTTCGGAATGCATGACAAATTAGTTTGAATCTCAGCTTTTTGTTTAATTGCTATCATTGTAAGTCGGTAAACACCAAGAAGACGGCTTGTGAAGATCTGTTATTTATAAGATAAAAAATATTTACGAAATCATAAGGGAAAAGCGTGGTCATCAGTGTTTATCTGTCGAGAAAATATATGAAATCATCATATCATCATATAATGCTACCGTCTTTACTTATAATACAAGAGATGTATTGCTAATGGAGCGTTGATCGACTGTATGCATCTTTAACAATCGATCGATCAAAAGAGAGATTGCATCTGAGACAATAATATGTAATCATATGCTACAAAAGAAGACATGTTCATTCGGCGGGCTGCCTGATGAGCCCGCCCAACACGGACGCGCCAAAATGGAAGTGCTTGGACTAGAAAATAGGCCCGAATTGACGGGCTTGCGATATTTTCTAGGCCAAATTAACGCTTGGTCCGAGCTTAGACAAGCTTTAGAGCTCCCTAAACTTATTTTACTTTCTAATAAGAAGTTAGATGATTTTACTTTTCAAGTAAGTTATCTCGATGGATGCGTAGGTAAGTACAAGTATTACATTATTATATTATGTTATAATCTATATATTGTTTATATCATCATATAATAATTTGAATATTTGCGTTTGGTAGTGCATACCAAACGCAGCTTTTCAATTTTTCTCTATTTTACGTTTTTCAATACATATTTTAAGGTATTTAAAAAATTTATTTAAAAATTTAGATAGTGTAGAAAAATTGAACGTAATGAGATTTTTTATTACATATTTTTATTATTTTTTTGAAAGTAAAAAAAATACAGCTCATTTTTTAAAAAGGACAAAAATACTCCCCATTTCAGAAAAGTTTCATTTCATAAGCAATCCCAAACGAGTCAATTCGTTTAAAGTTTATTCTAGAGAAAAAAAAAACTTGTAAATTTGTTACAAATTATAATAAATTTAATTTAATAATAAAAAAACTTGCATGGACCACCGCCTAGGCCCGACAATTATTTCACTCATCAAGCTTGGTCGCAAAAATAGGCACCCAAATCTATTCATCCGAAGTCAGAGTTCGCTCAAATCCGTCCAACGAAAAGGTCTATGCAAAAGCATTCATATTTGCCGCGACATAGCCTGGCAACAAATGACTCCAGTAAGTAATGTTATTTTCCGTCAAGTGCACATTTACTAAAGCTATCAAAAACAGCAATTTAAATTTTAGAATTTCTCAAAATTAAAAAAATACTCATTTGAGTTTAAACTGCTATCTCTAACTAAAATTAACTTTTAGGTGACAAAAATACTTTATCATGATCTTAATGATTATGAAGTATTCTTGTTCTTGAGAATTAGAAAAACTAATTTGAAAATTTTAAGTGATTTAAATTTTTATATTTTAGATTTTTTATTTTTAAATTCTGATTTTTCACAGTTCTACTGTACAAGCCCCACTTTACGATAATGGCTCAACTCGATACTATTAGATGTGTAAATATATGTGGGCCAGACCGATATGATCTGTTAGTGTCGGATTGGTAGGATTGGCTTGACCAGATTGACAAAATTGTGATCCGACTCGACCTTTGACAATATTTTAATTTTATTTTTTATTATATTAATATTTTTTTTTTGAATAATTTTATTATATTGATCGGTCATGCTTATTTTTTTGATCAAGTTGACTTCTAATCAATGATCAAAATTGTTGACCATTGACCGAACGGCGGCACTTTCCTAGCCAAAATAGGGCCAAAATACTTATTTCGATACTACTTGCTTTACCGAACATAGTCGCCAGATTTTATTACCCTTCAGGGGCCAAGTTTACCAGGCCCATTTTGGCATCTCTAGATACTATTATTAAAATAAATAGAGCATGGTTTGCAAAAATATAATCTCCGCATAATTAATAACAACTTACATGGTTTGAAATCACAACGCATTCTTTTTCTTTAATACCAACCATTACATGAAAGCAAATACTTGAGATCTAGCTAATGGTTGTTTGACAATACTTATAGCACTACTCTTATTTCAGAAAAGCTTTCACTTTTTCTAACAATCTTTTGTAAAATTTACAAATTACAAGAACTATATGTCGTAAAATTTTATATATGCAAATATTTTTTTGAAATAAAAATTTTAAGCTTACTTTTCTAAAAGTTCTAAATAAATTTTATTTTAAAAAAACTTCTAATTATAGCAGTTCCGAATGTCTCCTAAATATACCGCTAATAGGAAAGAATAATATCAAGCACATCATTAGCAGAGAAGAGACTGATCTCAACATAAGAATACAGATGCAAGTGTAGTAATTATGGATTTTGAACAATGAAATGTCTGTTTCAAATTAACATTTTGAACTTATTGGAGTTTCAAATATGTAATGTACAAATTAATATATATAATAGAAATCAAGACTTGAAATATTGACCGAGCTACTAATCACCCACTTGTTGTATACAGCCAAATCGGTCCCGTCTTAAGACAAAGGAAATGGATGAGAGTGAATATCAAATTTAAGGGAAATGTAGTAAGGATCGAACTGAAGATATTTCCCAAGCACCCTATGCTTTAAAAAAAACAAAATACAATACAATGTGTTTCTTATACTATGCACAATGCATGCCAAAATTAACTTATTTGTTTATGAATAGACAGGTGTTTACCATTGACAAAAAGGGTAACGATTACTTTTGGCTAATGGATGTATCACGTTTTCAAAATGACAAGCTTCTTCACCTTTCAAAATTTTTAATTAAAAAAAAAAGTACAAGGAACAAAACACCACAAACTTCCTAACTGCAAGTACTATGATTAAGACTTTTTTGATCAATCAGATGACTGAAATTGATTCTTAAAATTGAAACATGAAAACTCTTACTTACAAGTATAATGAGTTATCCTCTATAAAATACAAACATCATCGAGATCTGCTACAAGAAAATCTCAATATTTGAGGAGCTTCTTGAAACCATCAGCAATCTTAAGCTTATAATCCCCACTTCGCATATCCTTCTACACAACATCTAAATCATGAGTGATCAGGAAAAACATTTAGATTTACATATGGTACCGATCACACAAATAATGAGCATGAAATATTTCCTCTGCACAAGTCAGAAAAAATACCAACACTGAGCCGATTGGCCTATTCCTTCGAAGTTATAGAAGTTCTACTTTTGACTTTACAGAAAATGACAAATTTGTATGTAAAAAAAATCATTTGATTTAAAGGCACAGCAGAGTGGATTATATTAAAAACAAGAAGGCAACATTTTTTGGAAGAAATGAATCTTGAAACAAGTATGAAGAACTCAATTAGCTTACGTATTGTGTGCAAAATAAGATTTTAAATGAAATTTTTTTTGAGTAATCTCACTCGGATCTCGATTTAAATATTAAAATAGATAAAATCTTTATTTTTTTACGATTTTATATAATTTTAATTTTGAAGAAAATTTTGAATTAACTGAATTTGAGGTGGTTTTTTATAACTAGGGAGTTTTCAGTAAAATATAAAAAAGATTTCTGTAAAAGTATAAATTTGAAAGATTTTTATAAAATGTAAAGGGGTTTTTATAAAATTTTAAAGAAATTTCTAAAATTTGTAAACGTACTCAACAATTATTTAAACTATTAAAAAATTTTATAAAAAATTCATAATGGTATTAACAAGAAATTTTTATAAAATTTATCTGTATGTAGAATCTTACGATCTATTATAAAATTTCGATTACGATCATATTCAAATGAAACAATCCCACCTAAAATTTCAATTTTGATAACCTTAGTTTTAGAAGCAACTTTCTATTAGCTACTTTCATCTATGTTTGCCGTAATTGGATTGAGAGGAGTACCTCCGAAAAGTGCAAAGAGAAATAAACACAAATTCAGCAATGTAAGAAGCAAAAGATAGAATTAAATTATAAAAAAAAAAGAAAGAACAAGTATTCTTGCTAAAAAAGGCATGCATTCTACATTGCAAACTGAGCATTGCTTAAAAGCTCGTACATGCAGGAAGAACCTTGATGTTTTCAAAATATAACAGCAAAAACTCTCATTACCTCAAAGGATTTGGTACTACTTCAAAATGCTTGACTCGAAACAATATAATTGATACTTAATTCCGGGCCTTGATAAGCTCTTGGCAAACGTAGCAAAATCATCTACAATTAATATAACAACAACAAACTAAACATTTATCCTGCTTGAGTGGTGGGCTACGTCAATCCGTTTTTTCATTTTGTTCAATTATAAATCAGATTCAGCAAAAAACTATTTTTTCTAAATTTTTCACCATCACCTTATGCTAAGTTAATTTGGATTTATTCATTTTGCTAAAAATGTTCTATGGAGTTGCATCACTTTTATACGTTGCAGCATCTTTTCATACGCACAAGGTATGTCCGAGCCACTAAGCTTAAATCGCGGCAGCCTTACTTATTTGTCAACACTCTCGTGCGTTGAGATGTCGCGTGCCTTCCGATTTTTATTCTAATCTTAGCTGCTTTCATCCACTAGAGCATGGTAGTCCTTGCTTATTTATCAAGACTCTCGCGTCCTAACAAATCTTTTCTCATTTCTTACAACACCCGGGTTCCTATGCATCATGTCACTAGTAGGGTACGCTCTAACAAAATTCAGATTAAATGGATTAATGTCACTACTACAAATTGGGTCTTTACTGACAAAATTCAGTCGGTATTGGCATTTAATCGGTCGGTAATACAAATTACTGACTGAATATATGATAGTCGGTAACGACTAATCGCTAAACAACTTACCGACTAAACGAGAAATTCAGTCGGTAATGAACAGTAAATTATCCACTGAACATATCTAGTCGATAGTTTTAGTTTATCGACTGATTTATTCAGTCGGTAATTTTAATTTACCAACTGAAATTTTCAATGGTAAATTCAATTTTCCTATTAATATTAGTACTAGGTCTGTTTGGGATTGCATTTCCCCAATAGTACTTTTTAATTTTTTATTTCTCGCTTTTCAATACATATTTTATAAGTATCTAAAAATTTTATTTAAAAATTTAGAAAGTGTAGAAAAATTCTATGTAATGAGATCTTTTTATTGCATATTTTTATTATTTTTTTGAAAGTAAAAAAAATTGAGCTTGATTTTCAAATAGGACAAAAATAACTTCGATTTCAGAAAAACTCCATTTCATAAGCACTCCCAAACGCCCTATACCCACTGAATTTTGGTCATTAAATTTTTCTAATAAAATTATAATCAAGATTTATAATTACATATCTATTAAAGCCATCATCATATTAAATACATCAATCCACCATAAAATTTTTCTCGTAGTTAAGTACAAATTTTTTCTCATCATTAAGTACTCCAAACAAGCTCTTAGTTTGATCAAGTTACACTCCAAATAGGCTCTTAGTCTTATCGTTAAGTACTCCAAGTGGTCACTGAACCATCCGAAGTTAGCCATCTTGTACTACAAGCAAGGACTGTCTCAGCAGTACCTTTCCAATGTAGATTAACCTTTGAACCTTCCTACATTTGTTATAGAATGAGTTTACTAAATAAGGTAAACATACATCAAAAAGTTAAGAATTATGAAATAAACAAACTCGCCTCTGGTTCAAAAATGTTTCAAGTTGTATACGATGAAATGCCTTCAATTAATAGAGCATTTGTAGTAGATGACAACAAATTAGCATTTTTAGGAGGATCACCCTTTTGACCTCCAACATGTGCCTCACTACAGTCATCTGTTGAATTATATGAAAAATAATAAGTTAACCTAGCATCAAATGCTGCAGGGCATATTTATTTGAACTTCCATTATAACCAATTTATTTAAGAAAACAATGTAGAAGAGAAACTCATAGAATGGAATTACCTAATTAAGGATCACGGTTCCAATCTTATCACTACAGATTGTGGTTGCTAACACCCATAGTCTCACATCTGAAAGCCTTCGAACTTGTGAGATGTAACATCCTTGAAATGTTTATAAGGGCATATTTGGTTTTTCATTGACTTTGGGCTAGCTTGTTTTTAATTGATTGTGCAGGTGTGTGAGTCTAATCAACCTAGCCACTTGTATCAAGTCCTAGCCTTATCTACAATTCTCTAATCTATTTTTTCTTTACTTACCTCCTATGTTTTGTTTCCGTTCACCTCTCCCTCCCGAGCCTTTGTCGTGGTCTCTCCGTCGCTCCAAGCTCGCTGCCGATTGTTGTTTTCTCTCTCCGACACAAGCTCTCTTCATCTCGTCATCTCCCTCGCTCTCTTGCTAAGAGCTTAAGCCACAGCGGCAGCAAGCCCGTGCAATAATGGCGGGTTTCGTCGCCGAGCCACAAATCATCAGAATTGAGTCGCCGGAGGACGGAATTCCAATCTTCAATATTCTTTGTGGCCAATTTCACTTTCTCTCACAGAAATCGTCGCCGTGACTTTCTAAAACGACATTCGTCTCGGTTGTTGGCGTAGGGCGAAGGATCATCGCCACTGGCATTGTCTTTTCGCAAATGCGGTATTTTCATGATTTGAAGTGCAAAAAAGTTCAACATCGATATTGGATCTAATTAGGAGCCTAGCTGATACGTCATTTAGTTAGGATTGAAAAGATGAAGATAGTGTACTAAGAAAATTGTGGCAGTTTAAGCAATAATAATGGATTTAAGGTGAGGGTTACCATCTATAGTAACTTTAGCTTTTTTGCGTATTGATTAGACCCTCATGGTGCATAAATGTATGTGATGCTTGCTTCTTGAAGGATGATAAGCATTTGTGATAACTTGAATGGTAATGTTGATTATGACAATGCATAGAACATGTATAATGTGAGAAATTTATATGTGTGGTTTATGAATGATTGGATAATCGTTATTATATCTAAAGAGTTAAATGAATTTATGACGACGATTTTATAAGCTATATATACATATGATTTGAAAACGATTTGACATAATTGCTATCATATTTTATTTTATAGGCTAATGATTTATGTTAAGTGATTTTTATGAATTTTAACTAAATTGTATTCATTGGGATATTTGTGGATTTTATAATGCTTAGATGCTCGCGCTGCATTGAGGCAGGCAATAGTCAAGGTCTTTGTTCAGGATCTCGTCTCTTCTTTCTCGTCTCTTTTTCGTCTGTATACTAGGCAGACCCTTGCACGTCGGGGCAATAATACCACGGCACTTGGGTTAAATGTATGGATATGTGGATAAGCTAGAGATGCGATCTCGCTCAGTCTTTGGTATCTATCCTGACTCCCTAACTGGTGTAATTGTTGTGGATTGATGATTGGTATTAAATGTTTATTTGTTATGAGTTCTTGATTGGCTTTTAGTATTTATTGTTTATTAAAGTATTCAAACTTTATTTAATTATCTATGTATTTAGTTATTATTTAATATGTTGTATTTCTAATTTTATTCAATATTCTTGTTATTAAACTGCAATGTTTATGTTTATAATTTTAAGGATAATCTAAACGCTTATATAGCAAGAAGCCTATTTTCTTGATTTTATTATATAATTATTGTTTGATGCATATAGCCAAACCCTTTGTACTAAGGACTCAGTCAGTATGGAACAATTCAGAACTTAGTAAAAATGATCTTGATTCAATCCTTGCATTTTTGTACATATAGAATGATAGTACTCAAGCATTAGGATAATGCATTAGAAAAATTAAACGGTGCATATATTACTTTTAACCTCACTAAGACTGGGCTCATTTCTTTCTTTTTTTTGGCATCCCCCAGATAGCTCGGAGATAGTAAAGCGAGAATCAGAATTAATATAATCGACGAAGTCTGCTCATCTGGGGTATTCTAATGTTCTACAACAATCCACTTTTTTCATATAGATAACTCTGTGATCTCAAGAGGCATGTAGTAAACTATTATTGTATATCGTCATATATCTTTTGGGTATGTATTTATTTCGTAATGAAGTACTACTAATAGCCAATAGTAGGGGTGGCAAATTTCGACCCAACCTAAAGACCCGATCCGAAACCGATCCGAAAAGGTCAGGTTTAGGTCAAACCTTACTCGGGTTCAGATCAATTTCGGATTGATCCGAAAATGACCCAAAAATTTTGAACGGGTTCGGTCGAGTTCCGATTGACCCGAAATTGATCCGTTTAAGCCATATAAGTATTTATATATTATATATTACTTAATAATTAGAAAAAAATAGCAAAAAATTTAAATTTAATTTGTATATATATTTTTTAAATTTATCTTAACTTTAACTAATTTTTATTTAATTTATAAATTTTGTCAAAATTAATATTTTTCTTTTTAAATATATTATATTTAATAATTTAATTATAAATGGGTCGACCCGAGTTTGATCCGATTATAAATTGATTGGGTTATGGTTGACAATTTTGACCCGATTATTTTATGGGTCGATCCAAAATCGACACATGAACCTATATTGCCACCCCTAGCCAGTAGTTGGTCGTGATATTTTATTGTTGTTGTATGTTAAGTTGTGTTTACACTGTTGACTTTAGCGGAGGTGTTGTCAAAAATTTTATTTTGAAAATTTCTGGTACTTATTATTTTAAGTTTTGTTGGAACTAATTTAGGTCATGCCCTCGGTAGTGGTGTGACATGAGAGTACTTCAATAAAAAATCTAGAGAGGAAACTAATTGGATATAGTTGTACAAGCAAGAGAAGGCCCTCTAGCAGAGTAAAAACCACAATAGTTACCTACATAAAACAATAGACAAGCCATGCTTCAGAAAAATAATTGAAAAAAATCAACACTCAACAATCCATAGATCCACACAATAGAGTTGGAATTCAATGCAATTGATGGAGGGAAAAGCCTTAGCATAGCGAGGGAAGTGTCTGCAGCTACATAGCGTAGCCATAAGACAAGCAAAACAGTTCGGCGAAACTTAGGGCTTTCTCTGGGATAATAGGTGTCGGAGAAGAAAGAAGGAAAAAGGAAAAGCACGACGGCGAAGACCCGAGAGGACCAAAATAAAGGTTAAGGGCAAAGGAGAAATACTTGGTGCCGGAGGTGACGGGCGTGCACCAAGAAGGAGATGGTGGGCGGTGAGTAGTAGGCATCGGGGAAGAAAGAAGGAAAAGAGAGATAAAAAGAGGAGGAAATAAGGAAGAATAGCTTAACTAGTTTGAGATTTAATAACACAATTTGCTGATCGAGATAAATTGTCAGTCGATGAATTGTCGACTAAATAATAAACGAATGGTAAAATTACTGTCTCAAAATAAGTTCAGTCGGTAATTAATATGAATTATCAATTAAATTATATTTTAGTCGGTAAACAAGCTTATTTATCGATCGACAATTTAATCAGTCGGTAAATGTAAAAAATTTATCGACTAAATTTTTTTGGATCGGTATTGACAGATTTGCCAACTATATTATTTTAGTTGGTATATTTTCAGTCGTTGAAGATTATTTTTGTAGTGGTATATTAATATAATTGACAAAGTTATGAAATCATGTCTTTTAAGGTGAATTGCACTACCTGACTCTACTTAACGAGAAATTTTATCATAGTCAATACTAAGTAGACATGATAATCTCCTAAAGATTTTCGTCCATATGCCTCGACTTACATTAACTGTCCAAAATCTAGGTTGTCAAGTAGGATAAAGCATTGTGACCTTATCAAACCACCTCAACAATAACAACAACAAAGTTTTACCCCACTACGTATGGCTAGCAATGTGAATCTTATTTACACTATTGTATTCAGTTTAAAGCAATATTCTCTGTCAGGCACAAACATATACATCATTTTGCATAGAGCCAACCAAGCCTCTTGTTTATGTCTCCTCTTACTCATTTTTTATAAGGGTATGGCCAATGATTCGTATCTACAAATCGGCACATTTACAAGTTGTCGCTTGCCAAACCATTTAAATAGGTTCTCTCAATTTTGCTTTCAACTAGTACCTGTTTGGCTTTTTCTTTGATGATTTATATTTTTATTGTGTCATTGATATAACCTGCTTATCCAACACAACATATGCACATATGCAACACTTACCTTCTGAATATGGAGATTTTTCTACCCAACATTGCTCTATAAAGTAATGCCGGTCTCACCGCTATTCTATAAAACTTTTTCTTCAATTTTAGTGATATCTTCATATAGTATACATAACCAGAAGCGCCTCTTTGTTTCTACTATCCCACTTATGTTCTGTGCGTGGCGTTCTTATCGAATTCTTCATCACACTACATTGGCAATTCAAGGAGTTTTGAGTGCTCATTTCTTCATAACTCTTCCTCCTAAGTCTTGTTATTACATTCTCATCGCTTTACATATGCTGAACTTAGATTAATTCCTTACTCTATTTGAATCAACTAAATGACACTCTTTAATTCTAGAGTTACTCTCTATTGTTTGAGTTTATCCTTCATTTATAAGAACAATATCATTGGGCGAAAAGCATGCACCATGATATCCATGTTGTGTTAACTCATTCATCACCAGAACAAACAAATAAGTACACAAAGTAAATCGCTGATGTAAACTCACTATGAGAAACTTAATGTCATCCCTCTAAGATTCTTATAGTCATGTTTGCACCCCAGTACATGTCCTTAATCCTATTGGTGTAGGTAATGAGACATCCTTCTTTTCTAATACCATCAAGGAATATGTTTTAGGGACTATCATCATTCTTCTCAAGATTCACAAAAACCATGTATAATAAATCATTATTCTTCATTCTATATCTTTCATTAGGCTTCTCGGTAATGGATCACCTCTGTGATATATCTTCCTAACGTAAAATCAAACTAATTTAAGATATATGTTTCATGCCTTAGTCTTAACTTGGTCTCGCTCTCTTCAGTAACTTCATTATATAGCATCAATTTAATCCTTCTCTAATTAGCATATTTCTAGTTGCACTAACCTTATTTTCAAAAATTGGACTGAAATACTTTCTCCAAGAATCAGGTGTTCTTTTGGACCTCAAATTACATTAAATAATTTGGTGAACCAAACCGCCAACCTTCTTTACCCCAAACATCTTCATGCTTATAGGAATCTCTGAACCATTGCCTTACCACTTTCATCTTCTTTATAGCATTCTCTACTTCATTTGTATTAATGTGTCGACAATAAATAAAATTATCTAGACTCTTTATGTACTACTTCCACATAAGCATTTCGGTCCCTTTCCTCATTAACACTATGTTTGAATTAGGTGTAATAGAGAGCAATAGAAGATAAGTGTACTAATTACTCTCCGTTACTCTTGTTTGGCAACGAATTTATAAAATTAATGGAGAGTAAAACTGCTCCTCATTAATCTCTATTCGGGAGTAACCAGTTACACCCCAATTTAGGGTGTAATCTGGAGTTGAGAGTAACCTAGATACTGTAGATATTTTGAAGTTTCCATCTTGTCAACACTATCTCATTTGACTCCTTCCTCTTTGCCACTCTACTCCTCTAATCTCATCGCACCACTTGTCGCTGCTCGACACCTCGCCGCCGTTGATCGAGGTACGTCTTCATTTCGATTTCGTTTTCGCTACTCCTCTAATCTCATTTCGATTTCGTTTTTTTATTTTGTTTTCTAATTTTGTTTTTGATTTTATTTTCTAATTTCTTCTTAGATTTCTTTTGAGTTCGTATTACTTCTTCTTTGATTTCTTCTTCGATTTTTTCGATTTTGTTTTCTGATTTCGTCTGAGCTCTTTTTTATATGTTCTTATTGGTATTGTTTGTACTGAATTTGTTCTCTGGCATTTGTGCTTTTTCCAAATTATAGTTCGCTTCTGTTGGTTATAGACTTTGATGATTCGCGCTTTTTAGTTAGTGGTTATGCGAATGATTCGTAAGAAGACTGGCGATTGCATGTTAGTATTATATGATTTGGACTTTTTTTTCTTTTTTGTTCTTGATGTTATCGGTGAGGGATTCTTTGGTTGTTCTATGAGATTGTGTTTCCGGTGCAAATGCTAAATTTGGGAGAACTAGCTATCATAGTTTCTATCTCAACAACCTAGTTTATGTTGTACTTTTTATTCTGTCAATGATATCAATAATTCGAGAGTACCTCATCAATTATATCGCATTGTTTCAAGTATAATTATGTTTAGCTAAAAGAATTCTTTTGATGGTATCTACCTTTTGGTTCAATTGAGAGCTATAATTTTTCAATAATTTTTTGTGTTGTAGGTAAAAATGGAAAGACTTAAATTTTCTAATGTCTTACTTGGCTTAAGTCCTGCTTTAATGTTCTTCTTATTATATTAGAGGTTTCAGTCTTCTGTTAATTATGGCCTGTGAAAGTAATTAAATTTTAGGCGTTCGTGGTGGTTGAAGTCACTTGGTTCTCAAATATTAATTGCTATCTTTAATGCAGACCTTAAGCTTGTTAGCTTTAAATTATTGGCAATAATATTAAAATATATTAGCATAGTTCAGCTAATCGACACTCTTGGTTTCAATCAGTTTTACTATTTTCTGCAATCTATTGTGTAAAATCAATAACATATGTTCTTAGAGAGGCTTATGAGTATGTTTATATTAATTTTGATCTTCTATTGTGCTATCAACATGGGATTCTAAGTGAAGCTTGGTATTGTGCAAAAAGTAATTAGAAGGACTAGATCAAGGGGTAAGGTGACCAAAGTGAGGATTAACCTCCTGAATGACAATGATAGGCATATCATGAATTCTTTTCTAGAGTTTGAGCGGGGGCCAGAAGGCTAAGGTTATCAGTAATTTTCTTAAGCATTTAGTTTTACTTTCTTGGACTTGCAATTAGTACATCTGAAAACGTCATAGAGAGAAATTTTGTTTTGTAAGACCTTTGCGACACTTGATTACTAAGGATTTATATTGCTAAATAGTTGAGCTATGCTGGTTTTCTTTGGATCTTAACCTGTTAATGATTATGGTATGAGCTTGTAATGACTGGTGCTCGAGTATTGTTTATAAGTTTGAGCTTTGATTTGCCTTATCCTTTGATCCAACAATGCATAATTCATTCATCCGGGCATTACACCGATTTTCAGTTTTTTTCGTAATTTTTTGTGATTCTATCTAAACCTTCATTATTGTAAGATTGCTTTTTGTACCGAGAGATATCACTATACGAAACCCAGTCTTCTACTACATGTAACCTTGTGTAAAGGTTGTAGCGAGGACCTGCGAGTTCTTGGTTGTTAGTCTACGCGACGATGATGGTCTTGCACAAGGCCTTGGCTAAGGTTGTGCTTCTGTAGCCGAAGAGACTTGGTGAAGTATTTGAGTTGTGGAGAGTTGTCCTTGCAAGAAAACTTGGATTAAGGCGGAAGAATTTGACGGAACATTGAGTTTCTAAGTTGTAATCATTGGTAAATGATATTGTAATCACTCAAAAGGCTTCCAAGTGTCGTGGAGGTAGGCAACAAGGTTGTTGAACCTCCTGAAAATCCGTATAAGCCATCCGTTTTAAGTGATCTACCATTATGTTTGTAATTTGCTTACTAACGAATTTCGATATAAGAGACAGTAGCAATCCAGTCCACAGAAACTAAACTAGGTAGCAATAGGGAGCATTTAATAAATTTTATTAAAAATTTGATTTAAGTTGTACGAGGTTACTACTTGATACTTGAAAATAGATGAATTAAATTGCGAATCACGTATCCTACTTTTAAATTTCAATTTTATAGCATTGTTTCCTATTTGAACATCCATAGCAGTAAAATTAATTTGCATTATCTATAAATTGTGAGATACGTATAATAAAACATATTTGCTTTCATTCAAATATGTAATGATCGTAAGACAAACACATGTCACACATTAGTAAAACAAAATTATAATAAAAATCTTTAATGAATGAATTATCATACAAAACACAACCATCCTTAAGAACAAAGTTGACCATCCTTCAGGCATGCAGCGACATGAATTTAATGTGATTGGCGTGGAAACGCTGTTTTAGGCAAGCAAATGATTTTTTAATGATATGCACATTGTTCTGAAAATTTAAGATAGGTATACTGTTAACATAGTTATACTATTTACACATGAAATATAGGTATACTCAATGGTATTTCTGGTTATTTCAAAGCCATGTTGTTATCCTAATTCTGAAATGTCTTCTCTTGTCCCAATATTCATTTAAAGAGGTCTTTCTCTATTCTTCTATTAGCTATTGTATGATGACTAGTAACTGCACGTGCCATTAGGAATTGTAAATAAACAAGCTCATTCCATTTTGGCAAGGAATGCAAGACTGTTTGGACATGGGCGTATGCATTCATGAATTTTATTTCTAGCTATATTGTAAAACATTCAATAATTATTTACTAGTTTACACTTAAGAAATTCTATCATCCATCTTTTGTATCTGGTTACTTTTCTACTGATTTTGAAGAGTAGCTGTTGTGCAATTACTAGAATGCCAACTAAAATTGATAACTTCATTTATTCTAGTCCGTACTGCCCCTTATTCCTGTGTTTTGTTCCTATTTCTGCAATTAATGATGTAATCGTTTTACTGGTTTTGAATTGCAGCGTTTTGTCTGTTCTTCTATTTCATATGAGTTTCCTTAGATTAACTTGATTCAATCATTTGGTTCCAGACTTCATAAAACTTCTAATTCCACGATAAACTGGTGAAAGAGTTAAAGGTATATGCTTTCATTGGAAAACATTCTTATCTCGTCATGTTGGCAATTCCTTAATGAGCTATGCGTGAATCTAAACCAACATACATATTTTTGCTCGAGCAACAAAAAGCATCCATCACTTTCTGCAGGCCTCCTAAAACTTTTCTTCTGACCATCTTATGTACTTTTTCTCAACTCATTCTGTTTAAAAAGTCATATTCTGGAAAGGTGGTGGTATTTGGCATTATGATAGCAAAATCAAAGGGGCAATCATGAGAGTTGCTACAAATAAAATGGTAAACTAACAATGAATAATATTAAAGCCTTGAAAGTACTTTGAGAACACCAAAATGCCATTAGGATTGGTTAATAGTCCTTCGGTTTTCATGTCAAGTACAAAATCGCGCTTGGTAATCATCTTGACTTAGGTTTTTTCTTTTCTTTTCTTTTTATTCTGTAATGTCATTATTTTACAAAAAATTAAGTCTTTGTTATGAATATTGCATGACATGTCTCCGTAGAAGTACGACTTCATCCTCTGAGGGCTTACACTTGATCTAGTATTATTTTGACTAAGGGTTTCACCATGCAAACAGTTGCATGAACTTTCTAATAGTTGTGAGGATCATAGTTACTCAGATAGTAAAAGGTGAAAGACAGGATAGGCTTTGATTGGGTTGACATACAAAGACTAGCTTGATTCTAGAGGTAGGTAAGAGTGAGATATCTAAGTCTTCCTGAGGTAAGATCAGTGTTGTACCATATTCGAGACAAACAATGGTTCTGCTTGATGAATTTCTAACAACAAATTTGTTTCTAGTTTGAAATATTTACTTCAGTAGGATTTCAGATGAAATGTGCAGATGTTTTTTTGGATAGCGTATCCATCGTGGCATTTTAATGTTTTAAATTCTTTTTTGTGCAAGTTATTGATTAACTGGGATCGGAGGAGATTTTCAGAAGATTGATTTATAGATGTGTTCTTTTGTAGCAGCATATTACTTGCATGAACCCTTGACAGAGTCAGTTACATCTTGTGTAACTGTCTTCTTCATCCTGCAATAGTAACTTTAGAAAGTGCGAAAGTCAGTGGTGGCTATTGACATTGTTACTGTCTTCTACTTGAATGAAAATTTGTTCTAACAATTTCCTTTCCATTATAGTGATTCTCTTGCTGTCTGATATAGAATTATTGAATTAGAGTTTTTCGTTTGATTTACATGAACATCGCAATTGCTTATTTATAGTTGTTTAGTTATACTATATTTTATTTGGTAAAACAACATGTGTAGATATAACACGAAATGTTTTGCAGTCGGAAGTGGGCTGGTTAGAGTGCCAACTTTCTTCAATGCAAGCAAGCAAGCACGAAGCAGCTGTTGTCATTCTTAGCTAAGTTACCTACTTTCTAATCCATCCTTGTCAATGTGGGGCATTTGTTCACATGGTTCAATGTGGCCATCTTAGGGACGGTTTCTCCCATCCTATTTCAAAGGTCATTTGTTCTTAATGATTGGCTTCATATTCTTTGCATTAATAAATTTCCTCAATAATCAATACGTCAGAACCAGGCAGCTTTGTTTTATTTTGTCACTAAATTTTTTCCTTGTTATCGAACGAGATCAATTTTCTGTTTTAATATACATACAAGAAGAAAGTCTTTGAGCTTGTTGTTTTCACTCCTGTGTTCACTCCATTGGTGGCTTGTTTGCTGAGTCGTCCATGTACGGTCTCCTTTTATTTCTATATACATGTGATGCTAGAATTAGGCTGGTTAAAATGTTAACTTTCTTCAATGCAGGCAATCAATCATGAAGCAGTCATTGTCCTGCCTAGCTAAGTCACCTACTCATTTTAATCCATTCGTTGTTACTTAACTTGGTCAGTTTGTTCGCATATTGATTATTTGTCCTATCTCTCTTTTGTGTTCTCTGGTTATCAAAACCAACAAAATGCTAGTTCAAGAGTCAATTATTCGCAATGCAGATAATTCAATCAGTTGTTCCCTTGCTGAGAGTACTAGTCTCCTTTTCTAAATCCTTTTTATCCTACTTCACTTGTTAAAGTTATACTTGCATACTAACTGTTTCTTACCATATTACTCATCATCTCAGGTTGACACACCTAACAAGGAGCTGATTGGAACTTCAACGTTTCCAAACCCGTTCAATCGATCAAGTGGCCACTTCTTTACTTAGCTAAGTTGCATGTTCTTTGAATTCTTTTCTTGTTGCTTAACTGTTGGGCTTTTGGGAGTGCAGATTGGTTAGTTATCAACACATATAACCCTGCCTATTAATCATCCTTTCTAATTAGAAATCTGTACCACCTGGTTAGTTATCAACACTTCCTAAAAGACGCCACACCTGATTATTGATTTCTTATGTAACAGTGGCCTATTTAGGAGTGCGTTTCATTCCATTCCAACAACTCCATTTCATTTCACATTTTAAAATAATTTTCTATAATATTCTAAATAATTTATTTAAAATTTTACAAAGTATAAAAAATTTATACATTATAAGATCTATTGCTTATTTTTATTTAATTTATTTTTAGGTAAAAAAAAGTTAGCTTGTGTTTTGAAATATGACAAAAATACTTTTCGTTTTAGAAAAGATTCGTTTCAAAAACACTCTCAAACGCTCTCGAAGTGATGTAATAGCACTTTTACTATTGAAAATGTTTGGAAATGTTAATTTTCCAAGTAGCAATTATTTTTTTTGTTGCACGAGATTTTGAAAATGTTTGACATATTTAAGTCAATAGTAATTAATATTTTCAGTTTTATAACACCTATTACATGATAGTAACAAATAATGAATGATTAAATAATTAACAAGTCCGTTAGAAAATATATCTTTCTTTTTTTGTGGGAGAGAGTGCAAGAATCTTCCCATTTTTGCTGCTAAGGAAAGCACATTATTGAAATTGGAATAAAAGTTTTAATTGTTAAATTGTTTACATCCAAATTCTTAACGGTCGATAGCTTTAAATTCATGAAACTTTTATATACAGAACAATATCAATCCAAGTACATATTGGATAAGTGATAATAGTTGATTGCCAATAGTTATAACAAAACTCACACTTTCTCTAACTTGCACTAGGAATACATTCAAATTGGATGCAGATCAACTAATACTTTCTTTGTAGCATTATTGGTTTGATTTGTTTCCTAAGCGAAACTGTTTGAGCTAGAAATATTCACTCAATATTAATTTCTAAATATGCTTCTCTACTTATAAATTTGGAATTGAAACAGAAACGATGTTATACTATCTATTTATTCAAATAATTCTTTGCCCTTTATCATTTTAGAAATATATTAGAAAAATTTTAGTGTAATATCTTGGAAGTTTTGTTGTTTTATACTCTTTTTCTCAATGAGATAGAGTGAACACTTTTTAACTTGGGAACATATTTTAGTGTATTATTATCCACCAAACAATTTACGATGGTAAAAAAGTTACAAAATTCTCGTAAAAATTTGGTAGAAAGGCTTCCTTCCTTATTCACCTTAAGCCACATGACAACTTTAATTAAGTAATAGCAAAGATAAGTTCTTGAGAAAATTCGCTCAATTAATAGCAAAGATAAATTCTTGAGAAAATTTGCTCAATTAATAGCAAAGATAAGTTCTTGAGAAAAAGATTCTTAAAGTTGTTCTTAGAGAAACTTAAGTTGATTTTTCAAATATTAGATTGCAAAATAATTTTTCAAAAAAATAAAATTCTTAAATGTGGCTAAAGTAGTATGGTTTCCAGATTATTCTAACACGTCTTAACTAAGATTAGGGTTTATGTTTCTACTTCCAAATTGATGATACTGTTGAAAACATTTAATTTCCAAATTTCTGCATTACTACCAGATGATGATAAGTTGATAGTGTAGCTTAGAAAAGATTGTTTCGGATTAATTATGCTTGTTGGGCTTTCCATTTGGTTGGGTTTTTATGTACTACATTTATTTCTTTATTTAGTTTTTAAGAATTTGTTATTACTTTTGACAAACATAGTCGTAAAAATTGAAACAGATATCGATCCTAAAAATTATTCAGATTAACAATTTACTTGATCCAGTTGGTCGACATGTATCAACTCCAATAACTCCTGTCACTGAATTCTCCAAGCATGCCGTTACTCGTTACGTGGTTTTTCATTACTGATAAATGTTTCACCACGAATTCTCCAAACATCCTGTAGTCCAATCTTTCTCAACAAATCTTAACTAAAAAGATCAATACTTCCAATTTTTTGTCTTTTTCTACAGCTAATGAATATGAAGATGGATTGTGTTGCGGTTATCAATTATGTAAACTGTACGCTAAGCAAATTATAAGTTACAACTAGAGACATAGAAATAAAATTAAAAAGAACAATTAAACTTGATTCATCGGTGCCTTTCTACAGTAACAAGAATCACAATATATAGACACTTACGACATGCTAGAGTGGTAAGAATCCTAAGGATAAACTATTCTAAGATTATAAGAACTCCTAAGAGACTAAGAAAATAAACACAAAATTGTGTCAGAACTCTTATTCCTACTAGTGTTACCAATCAACTATCTCTAATGCTTCTACTATTCAGTTGACTAACTACTAATTTTCTGAATTTTATTAAGTGCAGTCCCTGCATCCTATGCAACGACAGGATTTGGCCTTTGCACTTCTACCCCTTATTATCTTGTGATGTGGCTCTGTTACATTCCCTTCCCCTGGAGAAATAACCTCGTCCTCGAGGCTGCTAAGAGAAGTGTTGTTAGGGACTAGAAAAACACTACACTATTGTTTCTCCTCTTGTAGAAGTGCATCAAGCTCCTATCCTTGATTGTGGCTTAAAGAAACGTCTCCTGAAGTAGCGAGTTCCTAGAAACCTTCTAGTAACTCTGTAGTGGTCTCTTACGGTGTGAAACGGCCATCTTTCAGCTGCGACACATGAAAGACTAGATGAATGCGGGCATTAGGAGGAAGATCAAGCTTGTAAGCTACTTTGTAAAGGGGCCGTAGAATTTGTGTAGCAGCTTGTGATTTCTATTTCTTCATTTTTGAGTGTGCTTCTTCCTATAGGACAGCTGGCTGTGTTGTGAGTAGATCATGCTGGTACTGATAGAATCCTGTTATGCTTATTTCAATAGCTGAGATTAAATCATTAGCATTTTGTAAATAATTATTCATGTTTGTGATCATCAAAAACATATTTTGAGGATTCCCAACAATAGGTTTATTTCATCCTATTTTGAGCTTGTTGCAAGTGATAGCTTAGCTCTTGTAGAATAGAGTCCCTTTATCTCAGCTGGGTTCCAAGAAGGTCAGTCCTAATAGAGCCCCATCACAAGAAACCAACAAGAGTGATATCTTTGTTGCTGAATGAACGCAGGTATTATATGAATACTCTGCCCAATAGAGCCATTGCACTCAACGCCTTGGGTGCTCGCCTATGAATCAACGCAAGTTTCTAATGCTTTATTAATGATCTCAGTCTGGCCATAGGATTGGGGATGATAAGCTGAAGTCATGTGCAAGGTGGTGGCTTGTAGTCTATGAAGTTCTTGCCAAAAGGAACTCGAACACTGAGTTTCTATTAGAAACAATTTACTCTGGCCATCCGTGAAGCTTAACTATTTCTCTACTGAAAGTTGCAGCAACATTGAGAGCTGTGTATGGATGTCGAGGTGGTATAAAATGGGCATATTTGCTCACTCTGTCCACTACCACCATGATCACATTCTTTCCCTCTGACATGGTAACCTATCAATAAAGGTCCATGGATATGTAAGTCCAGATTTTGTCTAGTATAGGGAGTGGTTGCAACAACCCTGCTGGTTTGAGGGTCGATGCTTTTGCCTTGGCTTATGTAACACATGTTTGTATATACTGTTGAACATCCTTAAACGTACCTGGCCAATAAAACTGATTGCAAAGACGTTTATAGGTTCAAAAGCGTCCACCATGGCCTCCCACAGCTAAGTTGTGTGCCTCAAAAAGAAGTTGATTATGAAGAGAAGTACTCTCAAGGATCCAAATGTGTCTTTGGTACAAAAGATAGCCATTAGACACTGACAACTCCAACCTGAAACCATCTCTTGCTGCTAAAATCAATGATATAAGGGTTTTCTGATTGTTGAGCTAGACGCAAGTCATCCCAAAAAGAAGGCCGTAGAGTGCTGATTGCTACAATAGTGGTTTCAGGCATGCAAGACAAAGCATCGGCCACTACATTGTGTTTGCCTGAATGATACTCAACGCGATCATCGTATTTAAGCAATTTCACGAGCCACTTTTGTCGATCAACAGTGGATATTGTTTGTTCTAAAAGATACTTTAAGCTCAAATGATCTGTTTTTATTATAAAATGATTTCTAAGAAGTTATGGGCACCACTTTTGGACTGAAATAACTAAGGCCATAATCTCCTTCTCATAAGTAGATTTGGCAAGAGATGTTGGTGAGAAAGACTTACTGAAATATGCAATTGGCTTGCTGTTTTGGGAGAGCACAGTACCAATACCCTTTCCTAAAGCATCAGTTCCACTGTAAATTCTTGTGTGAAATCTAGTGTGGCTAGAACATGTGTGTTTGCCATGTCATTTTTCAGCTGGTTGAAGGTAATAGTTGCTAAAGAAGTCCACATAAAGGGGCTCTTTTTTAGCAGATTTGTCAGTGGAGCTACTAGTAGAGTATAATTCTTCACAAACTTTCTGTAATAACCAGTAAACCCCAAAATTTCCCACAATTTAGTTATAGATGTTGGAGTTGGTCAATTCAACATAGCATCCACCTTATTAGGGTGCAGCAATACACTACTGAAACCACATGCCCGAGGTACTCCAAGCACCTACAACCGAAGCTACATTTCTTGATGTTTGTGTACAACCTATTTTTTTGCAAAACAGAAACTGTAGTGGCTAGATGCCCAAGATGATCCCACTAAGTTTTGCTAGGATCTAAAATGTCATCAAAGAATACAAGTATAAACGTAAGTGTGGACGAAGCACTTCGTTCATCAGGAATTGGAAGATTGATGGTGCGTTCGTCAAACCAAAGGGCATCACATCATAGTGGCCATCATGTGTTTGAAATACTGTTTTGTGTATCTCATCCTCCTTGACACGAATTTGATGGTAGCCTGATTTTAAATCGAGTTTTGAAAAGAAACAAGCACCATGCAACTCATCCAATAATTCATGAATGACTTAAATCGGGTATTTATCCTTCACTGTGACATCGTAGAGGGCTCGGTAATCAACACAAGATCTCCATGAACCATCTTTCTTTTTAACAAATAGCACTGGAAAGGAAAACACCTAGCAACATGGATGTATAATTTCTTGGGTGCCTTGGGGGAAGACTAAAAATAGAATTAAAGACAGAAGAATGCTTGTCTAATAATGCCCGTAAGTCTGCTGGAAGTTTCTGATTGTGCTTGCTGGAATCGTTAGAGTCTAGTTGTACTGTCATTATGCGCAGTGAACAAAGCATTTGTTTGGGCCAATAACTTGTTAACTGGGAAACTCGTCCTTCACGTATGCCTTCGAAGATGTATTCTTCCCCATGATGGAAAATCTCATGTTCGAACAGTCTCAATTGCAAATAACATCACCTAAACTTCATAGCCATTGAATTTCAAGTATTAAATCCATACCTACTAAGGGAAATGGGTAAGCATCATAGTCATCTTTGCTCCTTGCATTACTAAGGGCACCTTATGAAAGATCATATCAATGGAAAGAGGTCTACCGTCAGCCAACTCAACCTTCAATGGCCATACTGCAGTGGACATCAATCGTAAGTGTTTTGCGAGCTTGTCGGCAATGAAAATGTGAGTGCTTCCCGAGTCAATCAAAATAAAACTTCTTGCTGCTTGATCTTGCCAGCTACATGTAATCTTTGCAAACTAACTAACTCATTAATAGCACTAAGTGAGAGTGTGGCCTCTTCGGCAGTCAACTCCTAGATGAGCACCTCATCATTATCAGTATCATCTTCATATCCTACAAGATAGTACAGCCTAGTTGTGCATCGGTGGCTGCGCTCTTATTTCTCGTCACAATAGAAACATAAGCCTCTTGCTCTATGGTTGTTTACTTCAGCTAGAGACAAACTTGATTGCTTTCCATGGCTTGACTACGACGGTGCCATGGAGGTAGTACTCACAGGAGTTACTTTTGGAGTCCTACTCAGTGTTGTTGTTGTTTGGAAGGTGCGGGAAGGAAGGATCTTTGCTTTCCTTTGTTTACATGAGTGCTTATGCTCATATAGGCGCGCCAGACAATATGCTGTTTGTAAGTCTTTCGGTTGCAAGGTCATCACATCAATGGTAGTTGAGTTTAAACCTATAAGTAACCATGAGTGATAAGCTTTGCTCTCAGTAAGATAGAATACAGAAAATTTTTGGTAAGAATGATCACTACTCAAGACGAAATCTTCGTAAGATTTAAATGTTCACTAATAGTGTAGCATAAGGAATGTGGCAATAGATGATAGAGATAACACAAGTATAACAACATTGAAGATTCCGCCATAAATTTGCCAACCCTAAATGATACAAGTACAATTTCATTTTTTTAAGACCAATTATACTGAAGAATACACATCCTGACGAACACTTACTAGATCACCAAGAATATGGTAGAACATTCATTCCAACTTATTTTATGAATTCACTCGCTCTTGAAAGTGTAGAAATAGAAAATGATAATTTTGGTTATTAAATCGGTCGACCCGAGTTTGACTGGTTATTAAATAGGTTGGATTAGATTTGATAATTTTGACTGATATAAATTCAAAGGTTTGATAGTTAGGGTTGAAAGAATTTCACCAGATTATTAAGGATCGATATGAAACTGTCCCATCAATTCGAGCAACTTCTACGGATAGCTAAAAGAAGAAAGTCACTATAACCATTACTTGAGATCCACTAGTCCATTCTAAGCCGCAGCACTCGGCCCCAAATCACTCATGCAATTCTAGTGCAGAAATAGGTATATTTTCACTCAAATATCCTATTTCAATTGACTATACAATTAATGTTAGAATTAGTGAGTTGTAGGCCTTACTGCTAACGAGACGATCGGAGCCCGAAAGGCACAAGGCAAAATGAGTCAAGACTAGTCCAATAACACGTTCAAGGGTTCAAAACGGGCACAAAAGAGCATACAACTCACCTCGACCATGGGAACCGCCGGCTGGAGGGGGAATTTCAACAGCAAAAAAGGAGTATCAATAGCAACGAAGCTAAGCAAAGACGACTACGAAGTAAGAAGAAAACTTCAGTGGTCGAAATCACCTGATAATGCGTTGTTGAATTCCTGAATGTTATTCATTTGATGCGTGGATGGTTGCAGGAGTTATTCCTTCTAGTTTGAATATTATTATAGGTTTTTGGAAGATTTGATCTTCTATTTGCAGATAGTGGTCAGAGTATCTTCCATAAGGATTTAGTTTTTGCAAACTTCGGTTGCTATTGCCCATGCATTGAGAAGAAGTTGAAAATGATTCACCTTTAATGGCGGAATGAACATTATGCAGGTTTTTTGTTCTTATTGCTCCAAAATGCTTGTTCATGTCTATGTAGTTTCGTTGTACTAGTTGATGCTAAATTTTATTTGTATTCCCACCTTTCTTTCTTAGTTTAGGGAATGTTAAACTTTGTTCTTGACTTTATTGGCTAAAGAATCGAGATTGTTGACGTAAAGACATAGGGAAAGAAACAAGTTTCTTCGTAGTACTCGTTGTACAAATTGACTTAACCTTGGGGAAAGAATCAAGTTTGTTTTTGAATTTTATTGACTTGGAGGTACGATATTGCTTTTGAACATTTAGTTCTTGCTTTCAGAATATTAAATGACATGTGAATTATTGATAGAGTTGCGAGTTGGGCTGTTGTGGATGAAAGATTCTCTATCCAATATGTAACGAGTTAGGGTGTTATGGATGAAAGATTCTCTATTTTTTTATGCAACCAAGCTTAGGCTTAGAAGGTTCTTGTAGCAAACAAATAATTTAACTGCACGTAGATTTTCTGTAAATATTTTAGAAAGCTTGCTAATTGGTCCGTTAGTTACATCTTAACTAGGAGGGGACAAAAAAAAAAAACAACAAACCTAACACCGCATGCAAGTAGGCCATTAATATTTAGCTATTGACATACCGGACGTATATACGGTACTCTACGCTTGTACTTAAGTCCCAATAGCAAAGGTTGCATTGTTGTTCATATGGACTCATCAAACAAAGAGCAATCTCTCGGTCTTCCATAGACTGCCTTTTAGAGTGTTTATTCCAATAATATATTTCAGACTGTCCTGTTACATTTCAACTTCGAATTTATAGCGAGATCAGCTTATATCCACTTTAGTAATATGAGGCAAGTTGTTCCTCCAAACATGTAGTATGAACTATTTTCCAAAATAACTTCTTGTATACGAACATACTTCGTATTCTTACGTATTGGTTCATGCCTCCCTCTAGCTCCGTATCAACGCACTGACTTTGAATCTGCTAGACAATTATTTTGGAGATTGAACTTTCTTTTGCTTTTAAAACATTCAATTCCTTCTTGTATATCAAGGAGGCATGAGGTTTTAGATTTGATCACTCCCTTAGAACAACAACTTAGTACTTTTAGTACTTGTACAACATGTTGGAAAAGTAATGGAACTACAAAAATGGAGACTTGAAACATGTATATGATACACTTTCCTTAAAGCGTTATTTGCACCCTCTCAAATATTGCTTTTGGATATCTCTATTCAGATCGTTCTAAGATATGACAAGGCTTCACAGTTTTTGCACAAAGCAAGAATGAAAAAACTCTCCCCTTAGATTTCAAAGAGCATTTTTTATTCATATAATGATTTGACAACATTTCAAACACAATTTATTCATATAACTACCATAAACTACCAAATGAACTTCAACCACTAATTCAAAAGTCTTCTTTCAAAAATAAAGTAACTACCAATAGCTAATTGTCAAATCATTATTTACTTATTTATTTATATTTAGACAATTCTAACAAAGCCCTACTTATTTAAATATCAAATAAATAAACTTCAACCAGAAATTGTAGCAATAAGTTTGTCATGTATTTACAACTACTTGTTTCAGTATAGTTGCATTTAGATAATAGTCGTGTAACATGCTTAGTGAATTTATTTGTTCTTCGTTTACTTGATTTTGTCCTTTTAGTACCAGTTTCCTGCCATTTCAGAATAATATTTATCCTTGTCCGTTTGTTCAAAAGTTGGAGTCATCGCCTAAGGAATGACTCGGCCATACTCCTTTCTATTCGAGAAACAATTTACATTTCGAGTGTATGCATCACAACTATATTTTTCTTTTGTTGATTACAAATCTGTTTCCTCTAACATCTTTTAATAAAAGATTAGGAGGCTCGTTTCTACTTCTTATATAAAATATTTGTTTGTTGTTTAAAAACTTGATACGTTATTTTAGTTAAATCCTCTTCAGTAAACCGCCTTGATTATAAATTATCTTATACAGGAGTAACCTGTAATACAAAAATATTGTTGAACATCCACACACAGTCGCAAGGGAGAAATAGTTTTGTTCTAATTCACAGATAATATTTGAATATTATTTACGACTTTTGCTCATCTTCTTTAAACTAGTCCCCCCATTTATGCTTGCTGTCACGTTTCATTAAATTGTAATGGTACGTGTAGAAAAGTGAGATACTTTATAGTGTTATTGTGGTCAACTTGGTATTCTGGTACATGTTGAGATCGTAGTTGTATTTCATGAGAAAAATAGACAATCCTAATCATGTAAATTTTTTGTGACTGTTTGAGCAGCAGTATTTCGTTTAACTTTTTCGAATTTTTCTTAGAGGCACTTTTTGTGCTGATTATTTGCTCTTTCCCTCAGAAAAACAACTTGAAGAGAAGGTTTAAACTATGATGCAGATAGAAGAATATTTGTTAATGATGTGCAAATCTCTTAAACTAAAACTTTTAAAAGCTTGTAATACATTTTACTAATTATTGTTGGTTTGTCGCTCTTTTTGAATTTGAAGTTAGCCTCAAGGTTGAAACCTTTTTTTGTGATTCTGAATTCAACCCTATCTACTGGTTCTAAAGCATCTCATTTTGAAGTTCAACAGGTGGAGTAGATTGTTCTCTAACTGATTTGTTTTATAGACGATAATATTTTACGTCAAGTGCGTTTTGTCACAATTTTTACTTTGTTAGTTTGTTTCGCTTGCATTTTCAACACACACAATCTCCAATTTCATTTCCCTTATCGTGTCAACTAAGTCAGGTTTAATGGTTTCACACTTTGTGCAGGAAGAAGTTGCTGATGATGATCCCATCAATGTTTACTCTCCTCATGCAGTTGCTGTTAATAGTGGCTTGAGCACTGTACTTAAGACGATTTTAAAAGTGCTACTCTGATAGAATCTAGAAACAGAGGTTAGAATCACTGGTGATTCTTGTTTTAACATCCATTCAGATCTTCTGATGGATATGCAATATAAATTACGAACCATTTACCAACATTGATCAACAACGCTAGCAAAAGTAATCAACCCATGGCATTTTTCTTTAAGTTTAAATAGTATTTAGTATTTTCTTTTTCTGTGATGGTCTAGTTGTGCTTGTGTGCAAATTGGATGTGAATGTTCTGCTTGTAGACCCCATATAATTTGCTACTTTATTTTCGTGACTTTCTCATGTTTCTAGATTAACATAACGAGTCAAGTGTTGGTTGAAACTCTAAGGGGTGAGATTTTTAAATGGAGGCAATCATGAACTTTTAGGATTGAAGGCTTATCAATTCAAGCAGTCGCTTTCTTTCTTAGATAAGTTTCGCACTTATGTGAATAATTTTGTTTCTCCTTACTCAATTTGCTTGGTACTGGTTTTATCTTATTTCTTTCTCTCATTATTTTAGTTTAAGAAAAGCAGCGGGGTGATTGTTGAGCGTTAACGTTTGCTATGGCCTGCATGTAATTTTCTATTGATATTATTAATGCTTTGCATTGGAGCTTCAGGATTGACTAGACCCTAGTAGTGCATTATCTATTTTTTTTCTTTTCCTCAAGATGGTTTTATTGCGTATTATTTTGCTATTAACCTCAGGACTATAATCATCAACGAACTTTTTTTATCTAAAAGTATTTTTTTGTTTGAGCCGGGATAGTCTTGTTAATATCCATGTTTCAAGTTGTCAAGTAAAAGACACTCAAAATGGTAGAAATAAGTTTTTATTTATAAAAATAATTACAACGTTCTATATTTGTTCTTTGTTTACTTTGTTTTATCTTTTTAGTACCAAGTATCTTGCCATTTCAGAATAATGTTTCATCCTACCTTTAATCTCTCATTTCTCACTCTCCTCCTAATTCTCTAACGCGTGGCTCCTCTTAAGTTTATTTTATTTTATCCATGTTTTCTTTCTCCTTTCAAGATAAGCACCAATTTTGTAATGTCGATATTTTCGTGAATTTTTCCCTTGGTTTGTTAAAAGCCAAATTCGGAGATAGTTAAAATAATTCCTTATATGCAATGTCCATTTCTTTTATTTTTTCTTCTTCTTTCTTCTCCTCAACTTTCTGCCTACTCAATAGCGCTCCATTTCTTTTATTATTTCTTCTTCTTTCTTCTCCTCAACTCTCTGCGTGCTCGACAGCGCTCCAGCCCTCACTGCTCCAGTCCTCTCCAGGGCGAAATTAACATTCTCCAGCGACGGCCATCTCCTCCAGCTACTCTGTTCATCATCTTCTCCGTCCGGGCATCACTATTACGGCTCCGGCGAGCTACGCCGCACGTGATAGAAAAATTAGAATTTTGTCCGGCCATTTTGTTGGTGATCCATCGGTGGTAACTAGTTAGAAATATTCTCCTCAACTTGCTAAGTCTTTTCGCTATTTACTTGCATTGATTTTCAGCTCTGGCGTTTGATTTCACGTGAGTTCGTCGCCAAACATTATTTCGTCGATTATAGCTGTCGCCGACAAAATTGAAACTCATCGTCTATTTCATTGGATTCTACTGGCAGTGCTGCTCATTTTCACTACCTTGGACGCTTTTGGCTGAAACCCTAGCTCGCCGGAATCTGACGAACTTTCCGGCGACTCGATCAGGTGAGTTAAAAATTCTCACGTCACGTAATTGAAATTTTTGTTAGATGAATTATTAATTCATTTCATTTTAGGAAATCGTTGGATTAAAAATATGCAAATTGTTTCCGATTCAAGTCGTTTTATCATTCGGTCGTCTCACCTCGTTAGGAAGCTTCTTGCATTCGTTAGTTTAGTATTTATTGTGTAGTGGATTAAGAATTTGAGTGAATGGTTGAATGGATGAAATCTTATAATGGTTTGCCATGTGCTATTGGGTTTTTAGACTCAAATTTAGTTATGTATTTATCATGAGTATTTGATTTTGTTTTCGTTAGCATGCTTGTTATTGAATATGCAAATATGCACGTTAGGTGGTACGAGTCACTTGAGTTCGGACGGTGCGGTTTAGAGTTGACGGTAGATAAAAATACTTGTTTGGACTATAGGTGAGGGTTACCGTGCCACTTTTTCTTCCTGGATTAACATTAGGCTTTTGGCATAAGGTAGCATTTATTTTGGAAATTTTGCGTACTTTGCCATTCTTGTTACATATTATGATTTATCCTTCATGCTACTTATGTTTATACATGCTTATATTTAATTGACATTATGTTTATATTTATTACTAGCATGTTCGCATATAATAACCTATGTGGCATAATTAGGAGAATATTTCAAAATACGTATCAATACTTACATTTCAAATATGCAATATACATGTCAATATTTTCCTTCTATATATGCATAAGTATAATCCCGATAGCATTCAAGGCATTGGGCATAGTATGTTCATTGTGAGAAAATCTAGTGTATTAGATCTAATTGTTAGGGACTGCATTGGTATGGGACAATGCAGAACTTGATAGGTATTGTCATAACCTATTGTATTATGCATGTTTGAATGAGATATACGGTAGGTCTCAAGATATATATGCATCGAAATACATGGATAGCCGATGGGTTCTAGAGCATACTGGGCATCGAGTTATGAGATATAAATTACCGGTGAGTCCCAAGACATACTAGGCACCGAGCTGTGATGGTATTGCTTGCCGGTGGGTCGCAGAGCATACTAGGTATCAAGTTTGTTTGTGGCTTTGATATATAAAAGTATTACGTATGTATGGTTGTATGATATATCCGGTAGCATGATGTGAGTTGGAGATGTGTTCTCACTCGGTTGCCTATCTTTTATAAATGTTATACTTGATGCATATGCATACATCATTACATATACTTATTTGCATGGGTGGACTATTTATATGTATATATATTATATATTGAGAGTGTTGCATAATATTATTTCATATTATCGTATCTCTGCTAAGGACTGAGTCGGTATGGGACGATTTAGGACTTAGTAGAATATGATCTAATCTATCGTTGCATCTGCTACATACAAATAGTACTATAACACCTATTTAATGCATTAGCTATTTAAATTAGGCATTCTGCTGTTTTATCTCACTGAGATTGGGCTCACCCTTTTTTCTTTTTTTTGGCCTCCTCCTAGATAGGTCAGAGGCTAGCGGGCGCTGATTTGATTTGGTATTTCTGGACCGAGAGTGTACGGAAGGTATACCATAATCTTTTGGCATGTAGTTAGCTCTGTAATCCTCGAGGGGCACTGACTTTTCTTGTACTATATTGTATGTAGTATTGTGATAGTATTTGTTTTGGATTGTAATAGGTCTTACGGCTATCGATATAACCACTAGTGGTATTTTGTGTGTAAACGATTTTTATGCTGGTCGTTTTTATTTATTTTGGATTTTTGGTGATAAATATAATTATTATTACTTGCACATATCTTTCTATTGAGTTTTTTAGGGAAGATCATGTCAAAATTTTCTTGAATATTGACAAACTATTAGTTTTACTGAGTTTTGGGTCACGCTTACTGGATTGGGTCGAGTTTGAGTTTATATGGACTCGGTTTAGTTCAGTACCGATTAGGGTCTAGTTTTGGGTCTTAACACATTCTTTGCGATACCCCTCGCTGGAGCTCTACTTTTACCCTCTAGCGCCGATCTCTTCCTCTCTACTTCCAGTGTGTTTCTCCTTTCTGTCAGTGTTGCTCAAGTGAGCCATTTGAGCCGTCTAGATCCATCGAAGAAATCCTATAGTTAGTCGAAATTCTCCGTCTGGCGAATCGGCTGCGCCAAGATGTGGAAATTTATCTCCTGATCTAGATAAAACTTTCTCCTCTATCAATTCAACCAAATTTCTCCTCTGGTGTCGAGACGAGCTAGTTCGTCGAGCCCTTCTCTCAAGCTTGTATTTGTTTGGTATTAGTTTAGTTGATTTCAGATCTTTGGTTGGTTATTCCTAAAATTATTGTCTATTAATAGATGACAATATTACTGCAAATCTTACTTGTTTTACTCGTTGTCGTTATCAGCTTCTAGTTAAGCTTGCATTTCTAAAATTTTTTTTCACAAGCTGAATACTGGATTTTTGGTATTGAAAGGCATTCCAATGGATTGTGATTTACGATATAAGGACATTGCAATGGATTGTACTTTATAATATGCAAGTGGTAATCCATATATTTCTATTATGTTCGCTTTTTCTACAAAAGTTTGATTCTAGATGCGATGAAAATAGGTGATTTTCTTTTTTCATCCTTTTAAAAGGTTGGTATCAATCTTAGCACTTTTAAGTAAGTTAGTACTAACATGTTTGCAACTATACAATTATGTGGATAATTTTATTCGTTTATTTGTTGATTCCATTTGAAGTAGTTATCCTTTGTATTGCTTTCTTTATTAAGTTGTTCAATGAATGAAGGCAAAATAAGATTGCAACTGACATGAAAAACAGCATAGAAGAGAACAAAGTGTTAATTGCAAAGAAGGGGGCAGAGGTTCAAGCAGCCAAGGCTGAGCTCGAATCTATCATGTTATTGGATAGATTATGGTTGTGATGATTGATATATGTATGGTACCTCACTCAAAGGAGGCTATAATCAGTCATGGATTGTAGAGTCATGGTTTCAAAGTTTAGTATATATGTGCTTCTGAACATTGTATGCATATATGCTTTCCACCTCTTTTCTTTAATTGTGTTTTGCTATCTATTGCTATGTTTTGCTCCCATTTTGTTTTTTTATTTGTGTTTACCAGCACTAGCAATTTGTCTTTATAGACCTTTTCATATCATCTTCAATTGGTTAATGTTAAGATTAATGTTAATATTTTCTGCTAACCACTTGCTGAAATTTGGCTTTGAGTGAGCAAGGATATTGTATTAAATGACTACATCGTTTGTCAAGCTTAATTATTTTAATTGTAATTTTGTCATAACCACAAAAACTGAAAAATCATTCTATTATGCAACTACTTGTTGAGGTTCATTTTTTTTTTTAGTTGGATATGCAGGTGCTAGTGATGACCATATAATCCGCATATGGTGATTTTTTGTGAATTGTGTTAGCTGAAACCTTCAAATCCCCACATGCTTGCATCAGTTTGTGATGGCCATTGATCCGCATGTGGGGATTAAACAAGGTTAGCCTAACGCATAAGGAAGCTCACAGCAAATATTTATAGCAATGCGGTTATCCACTGCAATGGAAATAGTAAATGACAAAAAGACAGAGTGTGAGTCCCCATTTGCTGGACACATCTCCTACATTAGCCCCTCTAATGAAGAACAAGGCCTTTTCTAGGGATAACAATTTATCTTTACTTTGTTCTTTTACAAGTGATGGGTTTTGTAATGTAAGGCTGTAAATTTTTTGTTTTTTTATCCAACATTTGTTCCGGATGTATACACAACCGCCAAAAGAACATTTGATTGAATGCATTGTCCCCATTCCGATAAATATTTTTTTATTAATCTCCTTCTCTATATGTATCATGGCTGAATACGAAATTTCTTCCAATGAAGAAGATTATCGGACTCTCTTCAACTTGTAAGGTCAAACGATATTTACTAGATTGAAGATGTTAAAACTATTTGGACTTATTGGATAAATAATCCTAGTGATTAGAGATGCAATTATCTCTTAACATATATTTTATTATTATATTAAATAATAGTATATTTATATATTTAAAAATAATTTTAAAATATTATTACAAGTAAATAATAATATATATATTAATAAGTTTATAAATATTAACATAAAAAATATTAAACAAAAAATATTTTAAAATATGTAATAAAAATAAATTTTTAAAAACTTAGATTATATATGAAAATAGATTCAAAAGTTTATCAATACATCATTTATTATACTCCTACTCATATTTCTGTCATTATATGTCATTCACTTATAAGCACAAGTTTAGCCAAACATATTTTTAATTTTCTTTTAAGAAAAATCTTTAAATAGTGAAATTTAGCCAAAGAAAAAAAAAAAAGTTTTTTAAAAAAATAAAAAAAAAGCTTCTTTTTTAAAAAAAGTTTCTCAATCAAAAGCTCAAAAGATAATTTTAATGATTTTTCAGCAAAAAATATATAAATAGCTTTTTTTTGATTAAAAAATTTAAATTTAAATTTTAGCTAAACATGACCTATATATGCAAATATAGAAAGATTAATTTTAATGACCTATATAAACTAAGTAATCAACTAATAAAAACATGATAACTTAAGCAACATAATATATAAACTAAATTGAATAAAATTCAATGTCATTGTCATAAAGACTTTCTAACTATTAGCTAAAGTGTGCTATCCTATACGAATAACATGGGTCAATCACGGGTCAATTTGAAATTGATCTAAATATATGTTTTGTTTGGGTCGGCTTTGTTAACCTATTAGTAGATATTTTATGAGATTGGCTTGAATTAAAATTACCGTGGTCCTTTTAGATCAAACCTATAATTTGTTGTACGCTAAACAAAAATCATGAACTACAGGTTATTTTAGGTAAAAACCTATGGTTTATTTAATCTTTTTAGCCTTATCAGTAGATTCACATAATACTTGGACAACCTAGAAAATATTAACTATTTTAATAATCCGATCCTTAAATTGTGTTTGAAAGAAACTTTGTTTTCAAGGAGCTAACTCCAAGTAGTTCCTAAGCTTCTGAAGCATATTTAATTTGATGGCTTTGTAAAGATATCAAGGAAGCAAACACCAACCAAATATTCTTATAACTGAAGAACAAGTTGCTGATATCTTTACAAAGCCCATCAAATTAAATATGCTTCAAAAGCTTAGGAAACTACTTGGAGTTAGCTCTTTGAAAACATATTTTCTTTCAAACTTTCAATTGAAGGGTGGGATTATTGAAAATAGTTAATATTTTCTAAGTTGTCCAAGTATTATGTGATTCTACTGATAAGGCTAAAAAGATCAAATAAAAAACCATAGGTTTTTTACCTAAGCATTTACCATAGTTCACGATATTTGTTTAGCGTACAACAAATTACAGGTTTGATCTAAAAGGACTGAAGGTAATTTTAATTCAAACCAATCTCATAAATTATCTACTAATGTTACTTAACAAAGCCGAACCAATAAAAAAAAAGGTTTGGATTAGTTTAGGATCCCGACGATTGACCCACGTAATCCGTATAATCAATTGGATAGCCCACTTTAGCTAACAATTAGAAAGCCTTTACGACAATGACATTAAATTTTATTTAATTTAGTTTATATATTATGTTGTTTAAGTTTATCATGTTTTGATTAGTTTCTTACTTAGTTATATATGTCACTAAAATTAATCTTTCCTAGTCTTGCATATATAGTTCTAACAAATTTCACTATTATTATTGGAATTTAATTTTATGATTCTCATTTTGAAATTTGATTATTAATTTTGACCCAAATTTGACACGATTATTAAATAGGTTGGGTTATGATTAACAATTTTTACCTATACAAATATATAGATTTGGTTAGAGTTGATCAATCTTGACATGAACCTAATATATTAACCTACCACCCCTATTAAGGTAATTCAATTTAGAAGTCTGCTACATCGTCCTTTTATTTGCTCTATGTCTAGCCTTTTGAATGACAGATGTAAGTTACCATCAATTATTTTATGATGCATTGATACTATCTTATTCCACAAATGGTATAGCCATACGATTGCCTCCTCCTAAAACAAAAACAACAGCTAGAACAAAAAAAAAAAAAAAAAAAGTAAAAGAAAAAACGAAAATAACATCAAATTCAATTCAAAGTCAAATGTTAGTAAAAGGCTTGGTTGTTTACAAAGGAGCTTAAGCAAATGTCTTCAGCCAGATGAATTTGTTATTTGTTATTTGGAAATGACAAAAATACAAATTTATACGGCAATCTAGAAAAATAGCCGAATTATCATAAAAAGTATACAGTTGAGCTGATAAATTATCAAGTTTTATTCTCTAATTTCTAAACTTCTGCTAAATTTACGATGTTTTCTTTAAGGATAACTTTTTTTTTAATATGCTCTACTTTATCAACAGCCACCATTATTAGTGAACCTTATAAAGTTCTCTATTGATCTTCTTTCTTAGAAGATAGTGCGCACGAAATAAAATAGAGATTTAGATACGTTAACACTAGGCCCATTATTAGAAGAGTTAGATGACTATTTCGACCACTATGTCAAAAATTATAAATTAATCTAAGATTGGAACAAAATTATCAATTAAAGAATGCAACTACGAGGAGTGGCTCAATTCGAATTGACCAAATGCAATTGAGCATCAAATCATAAACCACATAGGCTGAAGAAATAATGCACATGTATTTCAATGTGTAGAACTTTTATAAACAATTGTATAGACTTAACATGAAAAACGAATTTCAAAAGATTACAGCTTTGAGGAACATTCATATCTTTGAGAAAACAAAAAAATAGTAATAATGACAATATATGTTGCTAAGTTTACATCAGAATAACAAAAGAAAATTTTTTGGTGATGTTTAAAAGATCCTAATAAAACTATCATATCCGTATGGGTGAAAGAGTCATTTAATCAATTATTTGCTGCTATTAAAATTGTAAGAAAATGACGAAAATATTAATGATATTCAGATATAAGGCAATAACAAGGCAAATGTATAAGACATAATCACTAAGAACAACCAATATTTAAGTGATTAAAAAATAACGAATATCTTTTCCAATGAGAGAAATGCTGAATGCAGAATTCTCACGTAAGCTCCAAATGAAGATAGTAAAGTATATTTAAGTGACAAGATGAAAAAAACATAAATAGCTATTTCTTGTTGGTAGTGCCTTATATTATCCAATCAACTAAAATTATTAGAACTATAAAGTTTATTTTAATTCCGATAATCAATATATGAATATGTCCATATATAGAAGAAGCTAGCGTGTATATTTATATTTATCAACTTATTGGAGTTATAATATTTTTTACCAAACTATAATATATAGACGGCTAATATTATAAGTGCAAAAATATTTGTCAAAAGATATTAAAAAAAAAAATATTTATTTTTTGGATGTATATATATATATATATATGATATATAGATATATATTTACTTATCATAGTATTAAAATTTAATAAAGAGTTGGTTTCTATCTTGTACACAAAAACTAGTTTAAAAAGAAATTATAACGAAGTCTTGATTAAAAAATTAACTAGTATTTTATGGGTTCGTTAATAGCATATTTGGGCTTTGAGCAACCTAAATTCAAACTAAGCCCAAATGTATATCTCCATAATAATTAAAGCTCTATGCGTACGAGAGTATTCAGTTTCATGATTTATATTTTTGTTAACGTTGTTGTTTTGTTTCCCTCTGTAGTTTCTTCGTTTTCGTTTTCGTTTAGTTCTCTTCTCGTCCGCTTCCTTCTCCGTCGAGGGATTGACTTCGCCGTTGTCAACCGTTGCCAAAAAACACTACAATTACAATCGTCCGTTCGTTCACTTCGCTGTCGTTCAATCGATGCCGGAAAACACTTCAACCACCATAATCGATGGTTCACTTAGTCTTCTTTCAATCTGCGTTCTGTTCTTTAGAAATTCTGTAGTTTAGAAATGAGTTGATTTAATGTTGGTATCACCGAGGGTTTTGATTTTTCTTTTCTTTTCAGTCTTAGTAAGCCCGGATGTTCGTTCCTTCCTTGTTTTCTTTTCACTTACTCCGTGGTTTTACATAATTCCTATTGAATTCGAGGCTAAAGATGTCCATGTATTTCTTAACCTCTTTTTCTTTGATTTTATTTAAAAACCTATCTGGTTGTCGGTATTGTTTTTGGTCCTGCGTTCATGTAGGAGCGTGCTGGGTTCCAATATCTTCAGGGTTTTCTTTTGATGTGTTTTTTTCCCCTCTTCTGGTTTTGTTTTTGTTTTATTTTTCAAGAAAACATTTTGTACGAGGGTTTTGTTTATTACATGATTTGGTTCGCTTTCTGTAACCAGTTTTCTTTCATCTGTTTTTGTGATTGGTCTGTGTTTATTCCTGAAAATCTTTACAACTGTCGTGTTTCTAAAATGCAGGCGTAAGAGATTAAATAAGATTATATGCACTTTTCTTTTTCTTTAGTGATGTTTTATTTGTCACTGAACTTGGGATTTTAACTATTCTTTAAACCTTGGTCACAGGTACAGTACATACTATTCTTCAAGATTGGACTCGATGTAGACTATATATGACCCATGTCTGTATATTTTGCTGCTTTTGAACTTTCTGTTGCAGGTAAGATGAGTTATCAGAATGTGGGTTAATAAATGAGTGAAACATTTATTTATCTTAGATCTGTAGGTGGAAATAATAGAGAGAATTATCTTATTTTGGAGGGTCAGAGGTACTTATGGAAATTTCTACTTTACCATGCTCTGACAACTCTTCTTAATTACTGAGGTTTGCTTTTCAAGCATGTTTTGTTAAATTGTTCATGTAGTTGAGTTTTACCTGAATTGTTTGCTTCAAAGAAACTAACTGTTGCATTATGTTGCAAATGCATAAACTACTGATACTGATAGGACTGTTATATAGGTCCTAACTGCCATTTGGTTAGTTGAAGTAAAAATTTGTGACTTCATACTTTGATCAGAAATCTATTATAATGAGATTCTGTTTTCCAGCGTGCAACATCCTAATTTTGCAGTTGGCCCTTTGTACCTAATTCTGCTAGTTTAATGATTTAATCTTTGTATGACAATGGGCCTTCATTTAGTTTTGTTGGAATCCTCATATATAGATAGAATAAGTTGATATTTTCTACATGGAAGGTGGTTTATTTTGGCCTAAGAAAGTGTGAATAAGCTGGCAGCTTAAGCAATTGATTTTCGGTTAAGCAATCTGCATTTACATATGTATGCGTGATGCTATTAGTCTTGAAGTTTAGAAGGCTATTCGGGTAGTTGTTAAAGTGGACACTCTATCATATGCTCTAAACATTGTGTTATTTTTGCATTATATATTTTTGTTTATTATAGCTAAGCTCCTTGCTTTGTTTTTAGTTTTTAGTTTCAAGGCACTTTTGGTTTTTTGCATTTCAGCATGGTGATTCCGAGTTGGTGTTACGATACAGAGAATCTCAGAAAGTGTGTCCTGCCACCGATTGGGGCTCTTTATTTCTGAGTTGGTTTCATTAATCAACTTGTTAGGTTGGTTTAGGCTTTCCCCTTGCTAAAGAACTAGATTACATTCACTAAATGTGCTTTATTGTTTGGTGAAGAGGTGCACTACAAGCTTGTTTCAAATGAAACAGGACAGTTGATAGAACTTTGCTAATCCTATACAGTAATACATATATTTTTTTTGTTCTATAATAAGAAAAGTTCTCTTGAGAGATGGTTCCGACTGTGCTAATCTTGCATGGGTAATATTTTGTTTTTCTTCTAGAACGAGAAAGTTATCTTGAAAGATGGTGCCAATGTTCATTGTTCTATTGCAAGAGCTGTTGTAGTTGAGTATATCTAATTCAGGTATAGTTTTGTTTCTATCTATGTAATCTTATTGTTATTCATGTTACTTCATAAGATATCCAGAGAGTGTTGCCCAGGTATGATGTTCTTTTTCACTTTATGGCAGAAGAATACCAAGCATTACCCCTATGTATTTACATTGATGTGCTTGCATGTGTTAGGATTTTATAAGTCATTGAAGGGTTTGAGAAGTTAGGATAGCAAGTTTTTGACCACTTGTATTCTTATGTTATTGTATTTCTATCTTTGAGACGTAGTTGTTTACAGGATGGTCATTCAGAACTGTGTTCAGTTGAAGTTAAAGAAGGCTTATGAAAGGGATACAACATGCTGCTTATGTAACCAGTTAAAGAAAGCTTATGTAACTAGTTAAAGAAGGCTTATGAAAGGCTTGTGGTACCTATAGTAAAAGTATTCATTATCTAGTTGTACAGGCGATTTAAATGTTAAGGTTATCGGTTTTACGTGTTTCTTTATCTTCGTAGCTTGCTGCATTTACTTTGTCTGAAGACATCTTGAACTAAATTTAGCAGATATATGTTTAGAGCATGTATTTGAATTGTCTTGTTACTTAGTGATGAAATCTTTATGACAATAATAACATACTAAGAAGATGGAAGGACACTTAACATAGACCACATGGTGTGCTTTACATTTAAGGAAAGCAGACAACTATTCAAAGTATTAAGATTTCAGTAACGTTTGGTTACAGGGCTAACAGTGAACCCAACAATTTATGAATTTACGAGCATATATGTTCTTTATCTTCATCAAAGGGTTGTCTCGGTAAAAGATTCTATGGTTTTTGACATTCTTGTAGATCGTAGACTTAATTGTTAGTTAGCTGCCTATAAATGAATGATAGAAATAATAGCAGTTAAATTTTTTCGTTTGTCTTGAAAGCTGTTGCACTTTAGGAATAGTTGATCAAGAATTTGTTTGGAGTTGCTTATGATTAATGGAAAGCAATTATTGATGGTGGCATGATCAAGCATTTTAGTACAACTGATGCTTTAGTTTATAACAATTATGGTATACTCTGAACATGTTGTTTGGCTGTTGAGTACATTTTATTTTCATATTGCATTGATGTATTTATGAGCTTTTGTTGCTTCTAAGGACATGAGCTTACCCTTTTCTTAAGTTCAGAAGCTGCATTGAATTATGCATGCTGTTATTTCCTTTCATGTTGTCTAACCTGGTTGTCTTAAGAAATAGTGTCAGCCTCTTGCATGAATCTTTTGGATCAGCAGGTCTGCCATCCTACCTTGTTTGCATTAAGACAATTCAAACAGTTTTTCCTTTGCTTCCTACATGTAGCTGTACATTTTGTTAAATCCTTTCTTCCTGCTTATAATTAATACTTACACAGGTATTTTTCACCCTACCACTCATCGTGTCAATGTTTCAAACCCATTCAATCGTTCAAGTTGTCACTTCTTTGCTTAGCTAAGTTGCCTGCATCTTTGAACCATTTGTAGTTGCTTAACTTGTTGTTGTTGTTGAAATGCAGAATGGTTAATTTTTAACACATATACCCTGCGTATATAATCATCCTTTCTTAATTTAAATCCGGACCGGCTGGTTAGCTATCAACACTTACTAAAATACACATGCCTGCTTATTGTTTTCTTATCTAGGAGTAGCTATTTAACTGATGGCTGTTTTCAACTATCTATGCCTTCTTTTAGAATTGCGTCCCTTCCTCCTACCACTCTTAGAACATCTAAAAAAGCATCCCTTGCTTCACATGGTCCCGCATGCATACATTCATTTGTCTAACTAATTCCTAGAGATGCAGATAATTCGTTTTAGGTGCTTATGTTATGTTCAAGATTTAGGCTTATTACCTGTTTTAAGTTCTGTTATATGCATTTGCTTTAGTTATATTAGGTAAATGTCACTTGGTAGATATAACATGTAAGTGCTTGCAGCTGCATTAGTCTACCTACTTAGTTAAGTGCTACCCTGAGTCATTTTGCTGTTGCTGCTTTAATTTCTTGCTTTGCTTCTATACTAATTATTTTTGGTACAGTCCTCTTCCTTTCAAGTTAATGGAATTGATAGCTTTGTCTTTTGGAAAAGTAGTTGAAGCCCTACATTTGTCTTCAGGTATAGTGTTTGCTCCTTGAGATTGCTTTTGTAGATATTTCTTCATTTACTTATTTTTGCATTTAATCGTCTATTTAGTACCTGTAAGGATTGGGTCAACTCTAGTGCTACGAAATAGTAGTCCATCAAAAGGCGGAACCCATTTTTGCTAAGAAAGTCGGATTCTAATCTCGGTTAAATGGTACTGACAACTGTTTGCCAAGTATTAATACATATTCCCTGCCTAGTAATCCTACCTCTAGCTTAAGTCAGGTTAGCACGTCCATAAATACACTCTGGATTCTTATTCATCCCTTCTCTACCAATATCATGGTTGTCAATATTCAAAGTTGGGTAATGCATATTAACTAAACATGTACTAAAACATTTAGCTGTTGTTACATGTTTCAAGTTATGCGGCTGCGTATATTGCTTTGCAGGTTCACAGATTACTTCTAAAGTGAACCTCCACTTTGGAGCAATGTTGATTGTGAACGGATTTCTATGTCTATGGGGAAACATTGTTTGGTAAGGCCATTTTAAATTATTATACTCAAAGCAAAAGCATATAAAAAAATATCTTTTGTAATTCTGAAATCTTCACTTAGTAGGAATGCGGAGAACTGCATAGATGTTTACTTAGACCCCATAGTTATCATGGTAGTTCATTGTTAAGATTCTTTCGTAGTTATTGACTACTGAGATCAGAGGATATCTTCAGAAGAGGAAGTTTGATTTAAGACTTATAGATGTGCTATTTTGTAGAAGCATATATGTTTCTGTGAACTCTTGACATAGTAATTTTTATCTTGTTTGCATGTCTTGACAACCTACAACAGTAACTTTAGATAGTGTGGAAATCGATTGTGGGTATTCAGGTCGTTACCAGTGGTCTTCTATTTGAATGAAATCTGTTCTAAAAATTTCCCTTCCGTTACGACTGATTCTCCTGTTGTCTGCGATTGAATTTTCCAATTGGAGTTTTTGTTTGATTTCTAAGAACATCGCAATCACCTACCTTTACAATGGTATTAGTTATACTAACTTTTATTTGGTAAAACAACACGGTGTAGATATAATACCAAATTGTTCACAGCTAGAAGTAGGCTGGTTTGAGTGGGAACTTTCTTTAGTGTAGGCAATCAATTATCAAGCAGTCATTGTCCTGCATAGCTAAGTCACCTTCTCATTAACCCATTCATTGTTACTTTGTCAGTTTGTCCGTGTAGTGACCTTTTGTGGTATCCCTCCTTTCTTTTTTCTGGTTATCAAAACAAACAGATTGCTGGTTCAAGTGTCAACATTTTGCAGTGCCGACAATTCAAGCAGTTGTTCCGTTGCTTAGATAAGTTGCCAAGTTTTCTAATTCCTTTTCTTCCTCTTCACTTGTTAAGCTATACTTGCGTACTTATTGATTTTACATATCACTCATCATCTCAGCTTAAACAACCCAGCATGGGGCTGGTTGGAGTATTACCATTTTCAAACTCTATTAATCGATCAAGTGGTCACTCCTTCGCTTAGCTAAGTTGCCTGCTTCTTTGAATCCTTTTGCTGTTGCTTAACTTGTTCCGGGTTTCGGAGGACTGGTCAATTATTAACACGTGTACCCTGCATTGAAACTTGCATTGGTGATTGCAGCTTTTACCTTCAGAAGGGGCTTTGGTAGCTCAGCCAGAGAAGTTCTTGATTTGTAGAACCTGGAGGTAAGCTACGTAACAATTTACTCTGTCATGGTTTTATTGAGATGTGTGTAAGATGATGATTCTTGTAATATTATTGTTTGCTTAGAAACATTCTTGATGATCTTCTTCTTTTCTTCCTGGTTAGACGTTTGTTGCATAGCATGTTAGTAAAAGATGAGTTACTTATGGGGTTGAGCAAATAGTAACAAGGCACTAATACTGCCATTTTCTACTTGACTACGCTACTGAGTTTTGAAGCAAACCAACCAGAATCTTGAGGAACCACGTCCGTTACATACTTCTTGTTAACCTAATATGTAAGTGTATTTACTTGTTTCTCATGCAAATTACATTTGTATGCATACGAACAGCAAGTTCTCAGAAAATAAAAACTTATGCTGGATGATTTTGTTGATCTCTTTTTGACCAAGATTCCAAAAGTTGTGAATGACAGATAGCATAGTCTTTAAACGTAGAGGTAATGAAGTGAACCTCTGCAAGGATATGATATTTGAGCAAAGATGCAATGAAGATGGTAGTGCGGTGCCCTTACCACCCAAGCTAGGTTGCAATTGCTAGACGGATTTATAGTTACAAAATAGGAATCAAGAAGAGAAAGACCTTTCGCTTACACAAGCATTTACGGATAAATATTTGTGTCATGATGTGCAATGTAAATCTCCTGAAGCAAGCTCAATGACTTTAGTGATTGCTACTATTCATTGGTTCCCTCTTCTAATTTACAAGAATATTATAAACTATTCTTCTGTATCCTCTGTGCTGTTGGAGGCTTTATTGCCATCAGTATTCCGAAAACTTTAATCTTTAATGCACTTGTAGAATGAATTCATGACCATCATTCATGGTTAGATTTTTCTGGTGTATATCCTTATTATAGTACTTTCCCTTATATCTTAATTTGACTTTTGACTCTTTCTTGAATTTTGTTCAAGTTAATGTAAAGCTTCGCCTTGTTGAGGAAATTATATTTAAGAGTTACATGCTAAGAGAGCATTTCCTTTATGATTGTAGACTAAGTTCTTTACACAGCAACTTAAATGCTGGATCCTTCTTAACAAAAGAACAATTACCATTTCATTAGGGATGGTTTAGATGCTGGGAAAGGTTTTGAGAACTTCTGGTAATAGATGGATGAAGCACATCACGTCCTAGTCCAGCAAGCCACACTAGATCACACACTTAGGGGAATTGAATGGCCCTTCTGAAGCTAAATATGTTAGAATGATCAGATCTTACAAAGTACTGTTTGAGTGTGTAACTTTTCTAGTTTTTCATTATTTTTGTAACATTTGGTTTACAATAGGGTCCTTTTGGTTCTTTGAGGAACTATAAGGGCTTATTTGGGCAGCCTTTTTTATATGGCAGTTGGTGATTTATTTATAGTTGATGAGAATTGGAGTTTTGTCTTGTCGCATGACTTGCATTCACATTTGATTATTCTTCTTTACTCAAGTTATTTGCAGGTAACTCCCGTCACATGGAAGAAAAAGCTTAACATAGTTGATACCCCTGACAACTCTGTTTTTATATCTTTGAATTTGGGCATTTGAAATTGATTAAAGTAAAAAGTTTGTTACTGAACCATCGGAAAGTGTTTCATAGTGGTTTACTGGTTGAGTGCTTTGAGGAACTATGAGTGCTTATTTGGGCAGCCTTTTTTATGTGGCAGTTGGTGATTTATTTATAGTTGATGAGAATTGAAGTTTTGTCTTGTTGCTTGACTTGCATTCACATTTGATTATTCCTCTTTATTCAAATTATTTGCAGGTAACTCCCGTCACATGGAAGAAAAGGAGCTTAACATAGTTGATACCCCTGGACATCTCTGCTTTTATATCTTTGAATTTGGCCATTTGAAATCGATTAAAGTAAAAAGTTTGTTACTGAACTATCTGAAGTGTTTCATATTGGTTTACAGGTTGAGTGTGTTATGTGGATAGTTCAAGGAGCAGTCGTACTTGTGGATGCTGATGAAGCCCCCCCTTGCACAGATCAAATTTGTGCTTGCAAATGCTTTGATGTATGTCCTCTGTCCTATCCTCCTTAAGAACAAGGTTGACCATCCTTTAAGTATGCAGTGATATGAATTTAATGTGATTGGCGTGGAAACGCTGTTTTAGGCAAGCTAGTGATATTTTAATGATTTGCGCATAATGTTCTGAAAATTTAATATAGGTATACTATTTACACATGAAATATTGGTATACTCAATCATATTTCTGGTTATTTCAAAGCCCTGTTGTTATTCTAATTCTGAAATGTCGTCTTGTCCTAATATTCATTTAAAGAGGTCCTTCTCTGTTCTTCTCTTAGCTATTGTATGATGATTAGTAACTGCACGTGCCATTAGGAATTGTAAATAAACAAGCTCATTCTATTTTGGCAAGGAATGCAAGCCTGTTTGGACATGGGTATATGCATTCATGAATTTTATATCTAGCTATATTGTAAAACATTCAAAAAGTATTTACTGGTTTATACGTAAGAAATTCTATCATCCATCTTTTGTATCTGGTTAATTTTCTACTGATTTTGAAGAGTAGCTGTTGTGCAATTACTTGAATGCCAACTAAAATTGATAACTTCATTTATTCTAGTCCGTACTGCCCCTTTATTCCTGTCTATTTAGTTCCTTTTGCAGCAATTAATGAGTTTTCTTAGATTAACTTGATTCAATCATTTGGTACCAGAGTTCATAAAACTTTTAATTCCACGATAAACTGGCAAAAGAGTTAAAGATATATGCTTTCGTTGGAAACGTTCTTATCTCATAATGTTGGCAATTCCTCATTGAGCTATGCGTGAAATGTAAACCAACATACATATTTTTGCTCCAGCAACAAAAAGCACCATCACTTTCTGTGGGCCTGCTAATACTTCTCTTCAAACCATCTGATGTACTTTTTTCTCAACTCATTTCTGTTTAAAAAGTCGCATCTGAAAACAGTGGTGGTATTTGGCATTACGAAAGCAAAATATAAGGGGCAATCATGAGAGTTGCTACAAATGAAATGGTACACTAACAACGAAAGATATTAGAGCCTTGCAAGTTCTTTGAGAACACTAAAATGTCATTAGCATTGGTTAGGAGTTCTTATGTTTTTATGTCAAGTACAAAATCGCGCTTGGTAATCATCTTCAACTTTGGGTTTTCCTTTTCTTTTCTTTTTTATTTTGTAATGTCATTATTTTTAAAAAATTAAGTCTTTGTTATGAATATTGCATGACATGTCTCAGTAGAAGTACGACTTCATTCTCTGAGGCCTTACACTTGATCCAGTATTATTTTGACTAAGGGTTTCACCATGCAAACAGTTGCATGAACTCATGAAAGGTTGAGTGATGTACATTACAAACTTTCTAATAGTTGTGAGGATCATAGTTGCTCAGACAGTGAAAGGTGAATGACAGGATAGGCTTTGACTGGGCTGACATACAAAGACTGGCTTAATTGTAGAGGTAGGTAAGAGTGAGATCTCTAAGTCTTCCTGAGGTAAGATCAGTGTTGCATGATATTCGAATCATACAATGGTTCTGCGTGATGAATTTCTAACAACAAATATGTTTGTAGTTTGAAATCTTCACTTCAGTAGGATTTCAGATGAAATGTGGAGATGTTTTTTTCGACAACATATCTATCGTGGCATTTTAGTGTTTTAAATTATTTTTTGTGCAAGTTATTGACTAACTGGGATCGGAGTAGATTTTCAGAAGAGGTAGTTTGATTTATAGATGTGTTCTTTTGTAGCAGCATTTCACTTGCTTGAACCTTTGACAGAGTAAGTTACATCTTGTGTAACTATCTTCTTCATCCTGCAATAGTAACTTTAGAAAGTGCTAAAGTTAGTGGTGGCTATTGACATTGTTACTGTCTTCTACTTGAATGAAAATTTGTTCTACAATTTCCTTTCCATTATAGTGATTCTCTTGTTGGTTGATATAGAATTATTGAATTAGAATTTTTCGTTTGATTACATGAACATCGCAATTGCTTATTTATAGTTGTATTAGTTATACTATATTTTAATTGGCAAAACAGAACGTGTAGATATAACACGAAATTCTTTGCAGTTGGAAGTGGGCTGGTTAGAGTGTCAACTTTCGTCAATGCAGGCAATCAAGCATGAAGCAGCTGTTGTCATTCTTAGCTAAGTTACCTATTTTTTAATCCATCCTTGTCAATGTGAGGCATCTGTTAACATGGTTCAATGTGGCCATCTCAGGGACGGTTTCTCCATCCTATTTCAAAGGTCATTTGCTCTTAATGATTGGCTTCATAGTCTTTGCATTAATAATTTTCTTCAAAAATCAATACGTCATATTCTTTGTTTTGTTAGTATAATCAAAGGTCGTTTTCCTTGTCCTCGAACAAGATCAATTTTCTGTTTTAATATAGATACAAGAAGAAAGTCTTTGAGCTTGTTGTTTTCCCTCCTGTGTTCATTCCCTTGGTGGCTTGTTTGCTGAGTCGTCCATGTACGGTCTCCTTATCTTTCTATATACATGTGATGCTAGAAATAGGCTGGTTAAAGTGTTAACTTTCTTCAATGCAGGCAATCAAGCATGAAGCAGTCATTGTCCTGCCTAGCTAAGCCACCTACTCATTTTAATCCTTTCGTTGTTAATTAACTTGGTCAGTTTGTACGCATAGTGATTGTTTGTCCTATCTCTCGTTTGTGTTCTATGGTTATCAAAACCAACAAAATGCTGGTTCAAGAGTCAATTATTTGCAATGCAGGCAATTCAATCAGTTGTTCCCTTGCTCAGAGTACTAGTCTCCTTTTTTAAATCCTTCTTATCCTACTTCACTTGTTAAAGTTATACTTGCATACTTACTGTTTCTTACCATATTACTCATCATCTCAGGTTGACACACCTAACATTGAGCTGATTGGAATTTCAATGTTATCAAACCCGTTCAGTCGATCAAGTGAACGCTTCTTTGCATAGCTAAGTTGCATGTTCTTTGAATTCTTTTGTTGTTGCTTAATTGTTGGGGTTTTTGGAGTGCAGATTGGTTAGTTATCAACACATAAACCCTGCCTATTTAATCATCCTTTTTAATTTGAATCTGTACCACCTGGTTAGTTATCAACATTCCTAAAAGACAGCACGCCTGATTATTGATTTCTTATGTTACAGTAGCCTATTTAAAATTGCTTTCAACTATGGTTGCCTTCTTTTAGAGTTGCATTCCTTTGTCCATAGCGCTCAAGCACATTACAAAAACCATCCTGTGCATCACGTGTTCCCGTACGCTTACATTCATATATCTGACTAATTCTTGGAGATGCAGAGTGTTCATTTTATATGCTTAGATTATGTTGCCTAGACATTGTTCCTATTTTGAACAGTTCAGTAAGATATCTGGGATATGTTTCTTTTTAAGACCTAGCAATCTGTTGGGGTTGCAAGTTACAATCCTGAATTTCAGTTTGATTAAATAAAATTTCTGCACATATGAATCAAAGAAAGCAAAGAAGAAATTCTAGGAAAGCCTAGAATGATAAACTTAACAATTATAGCAATAGCATATCCTTTGTGTAGCGATATGTAATTAGTTGGCAAGAATGACGTATATTCTATAGATTCAAAGTTTCCAGTTATTCGATTGAAAGAGTTTTGAAGCTATTTCTCAATTGTACCTCTAAAACAAGTTACACCCAAAAGCTTAGTTGGTTTGTTGGGCATTCATTGTCAAAGGAGAGGTCAGTCGTTTGAATCCCAACAGTATTGATTTATTCAAAAAATATCAAGAAAACGAGTTCCTTAATTGTCGTGTAGACTTCCTTTTGGTTTATTCAACTCAAGTACTTGTACTTGCATACACTATACTTTGGGAGCTGCCAACAGTTGAGGTTATAAGCTTTAGTTCATCTAACATGGATGTAGTTGAGGATTTATTTCATGAGCATGCTGGCTTAGAATAGTAAAGTATGACTTTTTCTTCTGAGTTTTGTCTAAGGCCAAGGACTTCAATTAGTATCACTAAATAGTTTGCAGGCATTTAATTGCGATAATGCTACTGACTTGATAGTTGAAACCTTATGGTCTTGAAGTTTCTCCGAGTGCTTCATAAGGGGTCCGTTCTTTTAGGTGCTTCAACTATATGTTACTTTACCAGAAGTCAGTCGTGAAATGATATCTTTGAAGTCAAGATAGATTGACTTTATTGGTATTTGTTTGTAAAGATTTCATGAAGCAGCAGGTATGCTGGATTTCAATACTAACTATTTGGCATTAAGAAATTTCTGGTATACGTAATAATATTTCAAAAGATTCATATCTTGTTTCTGGAATGGAGTGTGTGCCTGAAGAATGTGGGGTCCTCTGTTAGTGCTGGCTATCTAAGAATGTTTTACAGTGGAGACGTCATTGCATTGACAATGTGCCACTCAAAAAATCAATTCAGGTCTGTATTTTTTGTTACCCTCTTTTTCTATTTGTTTCACACATACGGTTGAATTTAAATCTTGTGTGAATGCTGAAAGATCTAGACTTGTGGAAGTGTCTGTTCTTGAAGCTATTAAGTTAAATATTTAGTTTGGAGGTGATACTAGTGATGACTTTAAGCACCGATGGTTGTTTTATGTTCATTTTCTTCTTCTAAAGGTTGCATATTTAGTGTTTAGGCAATGATACTGTCCATTCCCCTACCAGCATAAATTACGTTTAGTTCTTCTTCTAAATGTTGCATTCAATACATGGCTGTTCCTATTGACAATTAAAACTAGGAATATCGCTGCAAACACTAAGGAATAATTTGCGTTGTTGCATAGGTAGACTGTTACTGGCCAAAAGATATCATGTCATCGCAAAAGCAGCTCTGCACATTACCACACCGTGTATAATAAAAATAATTTATTTCATGTATAGGGACAAACACCTACAATAATTTTTGCAGTGCGTGTTTATTGGTATGTTTCTTGTGTTAGATCTAATTATGTCCTACGCATCAAAGTCTGTACCTTACGTCTTTCTCATTTGTGCATATATTCTGGTGGAAGAGATAAGGTTCGATTGGTGAGTTGATGTCTTGCTATAACGATGTGTTTGACTTAGCATTATATCATGCAATCTGCTGATTAGATCCATGGACAGGAAGCGTCTTGGACAGTGTAGAGGGTATGTTAGAATTTACAAACGCATTAGAATTCAAAAACCTTTATATACTGAATCGGTTTGGTTCTTGCATACACTATACTTTGGGAGCTGCCAACAGTTGAGCTTATAAGCTTTAGTTCATCTAACATGGATGTAGTTGAGGATTAATTTCATGAGCATGCTGGCTTGAAATAGTAAAGTATGACTTTTTCCTCTGAGTTTTGTCTAAGGCCAAGGACTTCAATTAGTATCACTAAATAGTTTGCAGACATTTAATTGCGATGATGTTACTGACTTTATAGTTGAAACCTTATGGTCTTGAAGTTTCTCCAAGTGCTTCGTAAGGGGTCCATTCTTTTAGGTGCTTCAACTGTCTGTTGCTTTACCAGAAGTCGGTCGTGAAATGATATCTTTGAAGTCAATCTTGTCAAGATAGATTGAACTTTATTGGTATTTGTTTGTAAAGATTTCCTGAAGCAGCAGGTATGCTGGATTTCATTACTAACTATTTGGCATTAAGAAATTTCTGGTATATGCAATAATATTTCAGAAGATTCATGTCTTGTTTCTGGAAAGATGGAGTGTGTGCCTGCAGAATGTGGGGCCTTTGTTAGTGCTGGCTATCTAAGAATGTTTTACAGCGGACACGTCATTGCATTAACAATGTGCCACTCAAAAAATCAATTCAGTTCTGTATTTTTTGTTACCCTCTTTTTCTATTTGTTTCACACATACGGTTGAATTTAAATCTTGTGTGAATGCTGAAAGAACTAGACTTGTGGAAGCGTCTGTTCTTGAAGCTATTAAGCCAAAGATTTAGTTCGGAGGTGATACTAGTGATGACTTTCCGCACTGATGATTGTTTTATGTTCATTTTCTTCTTCTAAAGGGTGCATATTTAGTGTTTAGGCAATGATACTGTCCATTCCCCTACTAGCATAAATTACGTTTACATCTTCTTCTAGATGTTGCATATCTAGTATTTATTCTGAATTTGTATGTTCTTTTTGTCTGTGTTTCCAATGATAGTTTTGTTTTTCGTAACAGCCTAACTATGTGAATTATGGTGAATGTATAAATTGTTACATACACTGATTTGTCTGAGGTTCAGTGAGGAGATGATCCAGGATCTATGTGGAGTTGCATATAACCCGGAAAAGAATTGTTCATGGCGTGTGGTTAGGCATATTAGTACATACTAGTGCACTAGATCTAGATCTATAAACCATCTTGTATATTCCGAAGATTGGTTGATTCTTAAGTACATTTTTGTTTTGATATTATTTTGAAGTGTATATGAGTTTTTGGTTTCCTTAGAAAACATGCTTTTATCCTTTTATAGTGCAACAAAGCAGAAGCCTGATCGCATCATATTTTGCAGTGTTTCAGTTACGTATATTTTTAGGTTCTTTTACCTTCTCTTCATGTCAGTAAAAGATAATCATGGAATGACTTAAGTGGATTCAATACATGGCTGTTCCTATTGACAATTAAAAGTAGGAATATCGCTGCAAACACTAAGGAATAATTTGCGTTGTTGCATAGGTAGACTGTTACTGGCCAAAACATATCATGTCATTGCAAAAGCAATTCTGCACATTACCCCACCTTGTATAATAAAAATATTTATTTCATGTATAGGGACAAACACTTATAAATAATTTTTGCAGTACGTGCTTATTGCTATGTTTCTTGTGTTATATCTAATTATGTCCTATGCATCAAACTATGTACCTTACGTCTTTCTGCACTGGTGCATATATTCTGGTGGAAGAGATAAGGTTCGATTGGTAAGTTGATGTCTTGCTATAACGATGTCTTTGACTTAGCATTATATCATGCAATCTGCTGATTATATTGCTTCTGATGTTTTCAGTTGGGCATGCATAATATTTGAGTTTGTTGTGATGTTGTTCTATCCTTCATTTATTCAATGTGTCTCCTTCACAGCATAAGCTAGCTGTGAAGCTCTTTGAGAGTCTTGTGTAATTATCATTTACCTTTGTTTAGGAACTGAGAGAATAGGGTGATGACTTGGAATGAGGGAGGCGATATTACCTTAACCTTCCTTCCAGATATAGATCGACATATCATTGAAGGCGAGTATTTGTGCTAGATCGTCTCTTTCTCGGGTTTCTGTTGCCAGTTTGATCTTTTGAACCTCCTCTCACATAAATATCTAGGGTTTAAATATGTGAAGTACGATATCTTTTACGACCCTGCAGATATAGCAGCATCTTTTCCGAGGCAGCATTTGTTGTGGACTTTCATGGCAAGCATCGACAATCTAGAGATGGTGACAGCAATCTGCATGATGGTGCCAAGTTAGGAATTTACTTGATCGCCATTATAATGCCATGTAGTGATGTAGTGATCTTAATTACAAGATGCTCCAGGTTAAAGTAAATTTGATAGCTTAAACAACAATGCTCAAGCCTGAAATAGATTTGTTGATTATTGGGGTGGCTGTGATTGCAATTTTTACTGATTCCAATGGAGATAACATTGGTTGTTGGTGAGGTCACCTTCCTTGCAATACTGAACAAGGCTAAAAAACATGCGTCTAAATAGGACTTTGGTTTTGTTGATTTGTAATTTGAGTTTTGGTATATTCCATTCCTATTTACTAAATCTTGTTTGAAAGAAACATCATCCTGAGGATGTTATATGCCTTTACGGCAATCAGTGTGATGTTCTATAATGTGATTCATATGGTTGTATCTGCACTAGCCTGTAGATTTCTTTTTAGCTTATTTCATCTGGGGTGCATATACTGCAGGAGCACTACCATTAGCTTCAGAGGAATTTGTTTTCGAAATTTATCCCTTAATTTAGTTGGTCTGTTTGCTTCAATACTAACATATATTCTGTGGTTCTTTAAAGAGTTAAACCAAATGATAGTTGGCTGATGAATTTACTTTGTTTTACCTTCTTGCATAGGAAAGAAAGAGAACTCAAAACAGCTAAAGTGTTGATCAGAAGCATTTGATCTTCAAATCCAAAATGTTACTGCCGCGATAATTTAGTTTCTTGGATCAATTAATTGGACTGTGTGACCATGTTAAGATAAGATGGTACCTATCTAAAGTCACACAGAGAAGATGATCAAGATCTGTTGCTCTAAATCCAGGGAAAGAAACAGCATTGTCAGGTATGCTACCACTTGAAGGTGCTGTTGAAGTTTAAAACCTTTATGTGCTGAAATTCTTTTTGGTTTTCACGTACTTTATGCTATACAGATTATATTGCTGTTATTGTATTTTAGTTTCTTTACGGAGATATGTTGTCCTTTTTATATATTATAAAGGAGCATATACTAGTGATAGTGGCTATTTTATCAACAAAGTAAAGAGGATAACTTTTGGCAGTTCAGGGTATTGGATTCTACTTTCAAATGAACGGTACTGGTCGATCATCAACTCATCGTGCATTGCCACCGTTGACTGTAAGGATGTGATTAAATCTTCTTTTACTGATAAGCATATCTATGAGGACAGTATATATGATATTTCATCTACAGTATCTGGAATACATGTGATGCTGGAAGTAGGCTGGTTAAAGTTTTAACTTTCTTCAATGCAGGCAATCAAGCATGAAGCAGTCATGTCCTGCCTAGCTAAGTCACCTACTTTTTTTAATCCATTCATTGTTACTTAACTTTCAGTTTGTTCGCATAGTGATTATTTGTCCTATCTCCTTTTTGTGTTCTCTGGTTATCAAAACCAACAGAATTCTGGTTCTAGAGTCAATTTTTAGCAATGCAGACAATTCAAACAGTTGTTCCCTTGCTCAGATAAGTTGTCTACTTTACTTTACATCCTACGTCACTTATTAAGCTATACTTGCATACTTACTGTTTCTTACCGTATCGCTCATCATCTCAAGTTGAAACACCTAACATGGAGCTGAATGGAATGTCAATGTTCTCAAGTCCGTTCAATCGATCAAGTTTCTTTGCTTAGCTAAGTTGCCTGTTCTTTGAATTCTTTTGTTGTTGCTTAACTGTTGGGTTTTTGGAATGCAGATTGGTTAGTTATCAACTCATAAACCCTGCCTTCAACATCTATCCATATACTTCTCTCCTGTAAGTTCTCTTTTTCGACTCTATAGCTTTCTTTACAATAGCGTTTCATACATTTTTATGCATTGTATTTACATTTGTTTATGAAACTCCAGTGGTGCGGCTGCTCATAGATAGTACGACTCTGAAAGCTAAGTGCTGAACCTGTTGCTTTCATATCTTTTATTTTCTGCTTTTGTTCATTTTTCACTGTCTCTTGGAGGGGATTACTGTTCCTTTCTGCCTACCTTTCATGGGTTGGTTGTTTGACGCTGACCGTTTTTTGCAAGAAATTTGTTTTAATTTTAGTGTTGTTAATTTGGATTGATGTTATCGAACATTATGGATTCAGGTAGTTTCTCTTCGGTTTACTCTCACTCACGGCTCAGATTGCGGTTTCGAGAAGCCGCCGCAAGCAACTACATGCTTCTGCTCGCTCCTTCTCTCGCTCCAGCTTTGGCTTTCGCAAGGAGAATGTAAGCCGTTTCTGTTTCAAAATTTTCATCGAAATTTTTCTTCTGAATTTAAATAAATTTCAATAATGTTCTTGTCAGTGGTTTATTTTATGAATTTTTCTATGAAGGATTCCATAATTACAATTTTTTAGTAATTTTTCTAACGTCTCCCCGAAGTGATACTGGATTCTTGCTTTCAAGAATAGGCCACATTCCTCGTTCCATAACTTTTACAATCAGTTGGACATTGGCTCTGTCTCCTCTCTTGATTACAGGACAGGTAGAGAGAGGAGATACATTCCCCAAGTTATCTTTCTTTACCAAGTTCTGTATAAGGTTCTGGTTTGTTTTGCATCTAGAGTTGTTATGAATGTTTTCTAGGGATTTTTTGAGTAATCAGAGAGGACTCTAGATGCGTCTGATATTTTTGGCATCTACTACTTGAATCATCTGAAATGGGGAATAATTAATGTGCTTACAACTGCTGTGGGGAATGCTGTTTGCTGTGGATGCATCAAGTGGATCAGCATCTGAGCTAATGACTGTTGAAGATGACGTCAGTCCAGTTACTAGCATCCGCTGGGCTCTTGATAGCCAGCATCTTGCTGTTGGTTTGTATTCCTCGCAAGTGTAGTTGTTTGATACAACTTCGAATCGACTGGTTAGTTCTTCTCTGCAATTCTTGTTAGTTTGACACCTACGCTATTTTTAATCTTTCAAGGCATTGCATCTGATTGTCCATGCATACAGAATTTCTGCAACTACAATTCCTTCAGTAGTAGTTTTTAGGCATATTTTTTCCGTTCCCAATCAATTTAGTCATGTATGGTACAAACTCTGGACTGTATCTTGTTACTGCCATTGACTTTGAATTTCAGTGTGTATTCTACAACTTGCAGCTTGTTGGTGAGCTAATTTTGTCTTTTTTGTAATGCTGATGCAGGTATTGTCTCTCCAAATTGGGCACCAGTCTCCTGTTGGACCACTCCCTTGGAACAACAGCATACTCACTAGTGGCTGTATAGATGGCATGTTCGTAAAAAGTGATGTCCGAATGTGGTCTCTTGTTGTCCATACTTACCATGGTGACGCTGGTAGTCTGTGGTCTCAAATGATCAGGCTCTGGCAAACAGCTAGCCGGTGGTGGCAATGATAACCTTCATTTGGGACCTTTTAAAATGTCTTTCTCAAGCTGCAGTCACCATGGCTTCATAGATTCTGCAGCTGCAGTCAAGGCGCTCGTATTGTGTCCCTTCCAGAGAAACATAATAGCTTCTGGTGATTGTGAGAATGGCTGCTGCATCAAACTCTGGAGAACACAAATAGGTGCCTGCCTCAACTCGATTGATACCGTCTCGCAGATGTGTCTTTTACTGTGGTGCAAGAACGGGACAACTGCTGATTCCCATGAGTTCGCAGAGAACTAATGCAGTTTGTGGAAGTTACCCTCTATGGCGAAGATAACAGAGCTGACCGGCCACGTATACAGCAGCTCGTAATAGCACAGGTGATGCAAGTTATCCTTGAGAAGGTTTTATTCTCATTTAGGGTATTCAGTTTTCTGACCTTTTGTTTTATGTTCGCATTGAATTTCATCCGAGTCCTGGTGGCGCACTGTGCAGGTGGAGATTAAGTACTGAGAACATAGAACGGTGAGCAGCCAGCAGTAAAGGTAGCCAGAGCACAATCTTTTGCCACTTGCAGCATCTATTGCATTCGATGAGAGTAAAGTGTGGAGAATTGGAGTCGACTTTTGAATGCTCAGCTGCTGGAATCAAAACACGAGCAGTCTGTCAAAGTACTAACTTCTCTCATTTGTTTGAGAAAGCATCCAATGATGCAATTGGTGAAGGATTTTGGCTTTCTTTGGTTAACATGGTGGACTACAAGGCTAATATGCTCAGCTTGTCCATACATTTTGTTGATTTATTTTTCGTTGGTTGTGGCATAGCAAACTGACAGACAGTTGCTATGCCAACCTCAAAGATGGCACTGCAAGCTCAAGTCCTTCAATTGCAGCAAGTGTAAGGCTGTAAATGCCGTGGCTTGGGACTACTTTCTCCTTGATAAACAGTTACAGTGGCCTAGGGAGTTTGTGGCAGAGAAAAAGCATCTATTTTCAGTTATATGTGTATGTATGTATATAACTTAATTTATAGTTCCTTGATAATCTGCTAAAAGGATATCTATTTGTAGATAGTGGTTGGAGGATCTTCTATGAGGATTTACTTTTTGCGTGCCTCGCTTACTACTACCCTTATGTTGAGAAAAAGGCAGCCGAAGATTCATCTTTAATGGCAGAATGACCATGTTGAAGGTTTTGCTTCTTGTTGCTCCAGCATGCTTTTTCCTATCTATGTATTCTCTTTGTTCTTCTTGTTACAACAATTTATTCATATAATCTTCTTTTTTTTTTACTTTTGTTATGAGGTAGGCAAAGACTTTTCCTATTGGAAGTGCTTTCCAAAATGCTACCACTTAAGAACCTCTAAAGTTCTCTTGGTTATCTTATTGTTTCACTTAACGAAGAGCGATCTCTCAGTCATCCAAAAATTCCCTTTTAGGATAATTCTTGTAAGAATTAATTTTTAAGATTTGGAAAACCTTCAGGCCCCTTTTCTTGCATTGAATTGTGCTAATATTGGTGTTGCAGGCTTTACAGAGGGATGCATTCCTTAGGCAACTGCAGGATCGACCGCACGGTAATCTTTATTATTAATTTTCCGATGTTAGTCTCATGAAGCTAGTTGAGCATATGAAATCATGCAACTTATTAACAATCTTCTTTTTTATTATGTTTATCTTCGTTGGTCGAGTTCCTATTCATCCTTGTTGGACCGCTTTAGAGATTGGATCGAGTCAGTGGCGTAAAAAAATATTTTGTAGTTAATAAAGTAAGTTTCTTTTATCTTGCGGAAAGCAATTTCTCGGATTTTTAATTTGTGCAAAATACAAATTAAGTTTGACTAGCGTAAACCTTCTTAAAGCTTTCGATCGATTACCAGACTGGTGGGAGGCAAGTCACACTAGACAATTTGTTACTGCAGCCTTGTGTTAGAAACTAATGCAGGAAAGCTTCTGTAATAGCTGAAATTGTTGCTAAAAATTATTTTTAAACGTTCCAGGTATTAGATTAAGCCTTCATACTGCTTTTACTTCATCTTATGTATATTTATGTCTATAATATGAATGGAACCCTCTTGTGCATTGCTTAGTTAGTTACTTTATCACAGAACTATTTATTTTTTCCTCATTTACACTGAATATTCGCAATTGTCAATTCTAGTGCTATTGTAATTAGCATTGGATATGTATCGTGGATCAATTCTAATTTGTTCAATAACTTTGACTTTGAAGTTGGCCGTTAAGGTGGGTTGCTAAGTGGGCTTAGCCTTGGGGAAATTAAATTTGTTCCTAGATTTTATGGATTTATAAGTAAGCTGGTGAATAAAAACTTGCAACATTTTGTCAAAGTGGTCACTTCTCTCATTTGATTGAGTAAGCAGTTGAGGATGCACTTGGCAAAGATTCTTGCTTTCTTTGGTTAACGTGGTTGACGGTAAGGCTAATGTTCTCATCTTGTCCCTGGTACCTTTGGTTGGTTTCTTTGTCGGTGATTGTGGCTTAGCAAACTCACAAAAAGCTTGTGGCTTGCTATGCCAACCTCAAGGATGGCAGTGCAAGTTCAAATCCTTTAATTGCAGAAAGGTAATGCTGTAGATACTGTGGCTTGGGACTATTTTCTCCCTGACGAACAACTAGAATGTCCCAGAGAGTTTGTGGCAGAGGAAAAGCATCTGTTTGCAGTTACACGTGTAATATAATAAGCATGTCTTTATTGTATGTGTGTATATAATATGATTTATAGTTTCTTGATAATCTGCTAGAAAAGGATATCTATTTGTAGATAGTGGTTGGAGAATCTTCTATGAGGATTTACTTTCTGTGTGCTTGGCAAAGTAATCTTTTTCATGAATGATGAATGCATCGCTTTTATGTTGCTCACGCTTGAATAAACATTTTTATACTCACCTTTCCATTGCGTTGCTTTTGAATCTTATAGAATTGGTAATAACGTAGCAAACCTTGAAGATATTTTTACATGTTTATTCTCATTAATTGCATGTGGCTTTTTTCTAAGACTTCTTCAACTACGATGGAAAAGGATTATAAGCACGGGTGGGCTCCTTTACATGACACTACATGCTTACGATTTCAATGCTCAACGATTTCGATAAGACCTTCCTTCAGCTTGATTTGTGTATTGTCTTGGGGCTGATATAGGCCTCACTTTTGTACTGTTATCAGCAAATGTAGCTTATCTTATTAGATGTAACAGGCTTATGCATGATATACTTGAAAATTACCGTCAAGCATTGTGTATAGCTTCATTTGATTTTGAAAAAGTAAAATCATTAAGCTAATATTTTCGTGATTTAAAAGGGGATATCTTTTGGATTAAATTATGGAGCTAGTTTTTTGGTGGTGGTTGATATGCTAATTTTTTGTTGTTTGGTGAATAGAACTAGGAATTTATTTAGGAGTGTGTTTCATTCCATTCCAACAAATCCATTTCATTTCACATTTTAAAATAATTTTCTATAACATTCTAAATAATTTATTTTAAAATTTAGAAAATATAAAAAAATTATACATTGTAAGATCTATTGCTTATTTTTATTTAATTTATTTTAGGTAAAAAAGAATTAGTTTGTTTTTTGAAATATGACAAAAATACGTTTCGTTTTAGAAAAGATTCGTTTCAAAAAAGCACCCAAACGCTCTCGAAGTGATATAATAGCACTTTTACTATGGGAAATGTTTGGAAATGTTATTTTTTCAAGTAGCAATTATTTTTTCCAGTTGCACGAGATTTTGAAAATGTTTGACATATTTAAGTCAATAGTAATTAATATTTTCAGTTTTATAACAACTATTACATGATAGTAACAAATAATGAATGATTAAATAATTAACAAGTCCGTTAGAAAATATATCTTTCTTTTATTGTGGGAGAGAGTGCAAATATCTTCTCATTTTTGCTGCTAAGGAAAGCACATTATTGAAATTGGAATAAATGTTTTAATTGTTAAATTGTTTACATCCAAATTCTTATTGGACGATAGCTTAAATTCATGAAATTTTTACATACAGAACAATATCAATCCAAGTACATGTTAGATTAAGTGATAATAGTTGATTGCCAATAGTTATAACAAAACTCACACTTTCTCTAAGTTGCACTAGGAATACATTCAAATTGGATGCAGATCAACTAATACTTTTTTTGTAGCATTATTGCCCTTAAACTGTTTTAGAAATATTCACTCAATATTAATTTCTAAATACGCTTCTCTACTTATAAATTTGGAATTGAAAAAGAAACGAAGTTATACTATCTATTTATTCAAATAATTCTTTGCCCTTCATCATTTTAGAAATATATTAGAAAAATTTTAGTGTAATATCTTGGAAGTTTTGTTGTTTCATACTCTTTTTCTCAATGAGATAGAGTGAACACTTTTTAACTTGGAACATATTTTAGTGTATTATTATCCACCAAACAATTTACGATGGTAAAAAAGTTACAAAATTCTTGTAAAAAAATTCGGTAGAAAGGCTTCCTTCCTCATTCACCTCAAGCCACATGACAACTTTAATTATTCGCTCAATTAATAGCAAAGATAAGTTCTTGAGAAAATTCTCTCAATTAATAGCAAAGATAAGTTCTTGAGAAAATTCGCTCAATTAATAGCAAAGACAAGTTCTTGAGAAAAAGATTCTTAAAGTTGTTCTTGGAGAAACTTGAGTTGATTTTTCAAATATTAGATCGCAAAATAAGTTCTCAAAAAAATAAAATTCTTAAATGTGGCTTAAGTAGTAGGGTTTCCAGATTATTCTAACACGTCTTAATTAAGATTAGGGTTTATGTTTCTACTTCCAAATTGATGATACTGTTGAAAACATCTAATTTCTAAATTTCTGCATTACTACCAGATGATGATAAGTTGATAGTGTAGCTTAGAAAAGATTGTTTCGGGTCAATTATGCTTGTTGGGCTTTCTATTTGGTTGGGTATTTATGTACTACATTTATTTCTTTATTTAGTTTTTACAAATTTGTTATGTCCTTTGACAAACATAGTCGTCAAAATTGAAATGGATATCGATCCTAAAAATTATTCGGAATTAACAATTTACTTGATCCTGTTGGTCGACGTGTGTCAACTCCAACAACTTCTGTCACTGAATTCTCCAAGCATGACTTTACTCGTTGCGTGGTTTTTCATTACTGATACATGTTTCGCCACGAATTCTCCAAACATCCTGTACTCCAATCTTTCTCAACAAATCTTAACTAAAAAGATCAATACTTCCAATTTTTTTTCTTTTTCTACAGCTAATGAATATGAAGATGGACTCTGTTACCGTTCTCAATTATGTAAACTGTACGCTAAGCAAATTATAAGTTACAACTAGAGATATAGAAATAAAATTAAAAAGAAGAATTAAACTTGATTCATCGGTGCCTTTCTACGGTAACAAGCATCACAATATATAGACACTTACCACATGCTGGAGTGGTAAGAATCCTAAGGATAAAAAATTCTAAGATTATAAGAACTCCTAAGCGAGTAAGAAAATAAACAAAAAATTGTATTAGAACTCTTATTCCTACTAGTGTTACTAATCAACTATCTCTAAGGCTCCTACTATTCAGTTGACTAATTACTAATTTTCTAAATTTTATTAAGTGAAGTCCCTACATCCTAGGCAAAGATAGGATTTGGCCTTTGCATTTCTACCCCTTGTTATCCTGTGATGTGCCTCCGTTACATTCCCTTCCCCCGGAGAAATAACCTCGTCCTCGAGGCTACTAAGAGAAGTGTTGTTAGGGACTGGAAAAACACTACGCTATTGTTTCTCCTCTTGTAGAAGTGTATTAAGCTCCTATCCTTGATTGTGGCTTAAAGAATCGTCTCCTGAAGTAGCGAGTTCCTAGAAAGTTTCTAGTAACTCTGTAGTGGTCTCTTACGATGCAAAACGCCCATCTTTCAGTTGCGACATATGAAAGACTAGATGAATGCAGGCATTAGGAGGAAGATCAAGCTTGTAAGCTACTTTGTAAAGGGGCCCTAGAATTTGTATAGCAGCTTGTGATTACGTTTCTCTGTATCAGAACTTTGCGATACGTTTGGAGCTTGAGAAACACCCTATCACCAAGATGGAATTGTTTATCGTGATCATGGTTGTTAAAATCTCGACTTAAATCTTAAAATCTTATGATTTTACGATTTTACATCAACAAAACGATCCTACTTGATACAAGATCCCGATTTTACTTCAAATTTGTAAGATCTCAATCTTAATCCTAAAATCCTTAAGATCTCGATTTTACTTGCGATTTTACGATTTTAGCTTATAAAAATTTTTCATTAATCAGAAGAGCTCTCGAGGATTTTGAATGAAGCTGAAATTTTAAATAAGATAAGTCGTTCGTTTGTAGCGGATGCAGTTGTGTTTAGTTTATTTCGTGAGAAATTTATTATGAGAGAAAAATATTTTCAGTATGGTGGTGTTTTGAATTATATTTTTCTCTTTATTTTGAGGCAATAAAGACGGATTGTTTCATTACATAATTAATTAGATTTTCTAAATATGGTATAAGTGTATATTTACAAAAAATGACATAATATATAAAGATATTGTGATAATGAGCTAAAAGAATATAAAAAACTGTTAATGATATAGTTTATCTGAATTATAAATATTAACATTATTAATTTATTACATTAAGATAAAATATAAAAAATTATATATTTAATTTTCAGCAATTTTAATAAGTACTATCTAAATTTTAAAAATATTAAATAAATTTATAAAAAAATTATCGAAAAGTAAGATCTTACGATCTTATTTAAACTTTTTTACGATCCTACACAAATGAAATGAATCCTATATAAAATCCCGATCCTGACAACCTTGATCTTGATGGTGGTTGTCGTAGGTGAAGTTCAATCCTGCATATTAAACTCAATAGGGGAGGAATGAATTGAGTTGATAAAAAAAACTTAAAGATTTTGCAAAAAAGTAGATTCAGTTTAGTCGACTAGGTGCAGATAGGGAGCTAAAACAAAGTGTTCGATATGCAGTAGGTGATTGTTAGAAAATCTCAAAAGAGAACATTTAAAGTAAAATTATGCTACTGCACAAATATTTAACGTGGTTCAGCAAGTGAATTACCTACATCCACAATCACTCAACTTGAGTGAGATTCACTATTCTTAAGTGTGAAACTACAACATCTTACTACTGTGCTACGACAAGCACAACCCTACCGGTTCACTCTCAAACTGAACCAACAACAATTATATAAGGTATTATTTATTGCAGAACTTACATCTATGACACGAACAATTCTACCAGCAAAAGTTTCGACAAGCTACTTGCTCTCAAGTGTAGAATGCACTTACAAATATTAATGAAAACTAAAACTCGCGTTGCAGCTCAGGATGTATCTCACACATGCAAGTTGACAGATTGAGTAAGTGAGAAGATAAAACTGGAAGCCAGGGATGAGAATGAAATTTTTGAGGTTCTTGGCTTCGGTTGGAGCAGAGGATTTTCACTTTCCTTGAAAAACTTTTTGGCTTGTTGCTCTCTACCCCTTATAGCTCTGTTTTTCATCTTTTATATATCGCTTCTCTACAGGTTGGCTATTGTTTGAAAAATTCCCGTTGCCTATTTTTCTTCTTTTATATATAGCTTCTCTACAAGTTACAATGTCTTCAGCGCGTTTTGCTCGATCTTCAAATTTGCCCTTGGTGATAACTAATTTGTAGTGATGGGATCTTTGCCGGACCGTGCATCTTTAATTAATTCGTCATCCTTAGAAATGATTTGATGTGTATCTCTATTTCTGTTGTAATTAATGCTTGCTCAGTAGTAGTGCGCGCTTCTTCTCTTGTTGATAATTTTAATTTTATGGCCCCATCATGTTGTGTCTTGTCGTGTGTGGGTCGGGTCAGATTTTGACACATTGTTGTAGTTCGATTTCTTATATTAATCATCAATATAGTCGATTACTTTTTCCTGTTTATTTCCTCTGATTCAGCTGGGTGATTTCTGTTTCTTCATTCTTGAGTGTGCTTCTTCCTATAGGACAGCTGGCTGTGTTGTGACTAAATCATGCTGGTACTGATAGAATCATGTTATGCTTATTTCAATAGTTGAGATTTAATCATTAGCATTTTGTAAATAATTATTCATGTTTATGATCATCAAAACATATTTTTAGAATTCCCAACAATAGGTTTGTTTCATCCTATTTTGAGCTTTTTGCAAATGATACCTTAGCTCTTGTAGATTAGAATCCCTTTGTCTTACCTAGTTCCAAGAAGGTCAGTCCTAACAGAGCCCCATCACAAGAAACCAACAAGAGTGATATCTTTGTTGCTGAATGAATGGGGATATTATATGAATACTCTGCCGAATAGAGCCATTACATCCAACGCCTTGGGTGCTCGCGTATCAATCAACACAAGTAAGTTTCTAATGCTTTATTAATGATCTCAGTCTGGCCATCGGATTGGGAATGATAAGCTGAAGTCATGTGCAAGGTGGTGGTTTGTAGTCTATGCAGTTCTTGCTAAAAGGAACTCAAGAACACTGAGTTTCTATTAGAAATAATTGACTCTGGGCATCCATAAAGCTTAACTATTTCTCTAATGAAAGTTGCAGCAACACTAAGAGCTGTGTATGGATGTCGAAGTGGTATAAAATGGGCATATTTGCTCAATCTGTCCACTACCACTATGATCACATTCTTTCCCTCTGACCATGGTAACCCGTCAATAAAAGTCCATGGATATGTCAGTCCAGATTTTGTCCAGTATAGAGAGTGGTTGCAATATTGAGGGTCGATGCTTTTGCCTTGGCTTATGTAATGCATGTTTGTATATATAGTTAAACATCCTTAGACGTACCTGCCCAATAAAACTGATTGCAAAGACGTTTATACGTTCAAAAGCATCCACCATGGCCTCCCACAGCTAAGTTGTGCACCTCAAAAAGAAGTTGATTGTGAAGAGAAGTACTCTCGGGGATCCAAATGCGTCTTTGGTACAAAAGATTGCCATTAGACACTGACAACTCCGACTTGGAACCATCTCTTGCTGCTGAAATCAATGATATAAGGGTTGGGTCTGATTGTTGAGCTAGACGCAAGTCAGCCCAAAAAGAAGACCGTAGAGTGCTGATTGTTGCAATAGTGTGGTTTCAGGCATGCAAGACAAAGCATTGGCCACTACATTGTGTTTGCCTGAATGATACTCAACGCGGTCGTCGTATCTAAGCAATTTCACGAGCCACTTTCGTTGATCAACAGTGGATATTGTTTGCTCTAAAAGATACTTTAAGCTCAAATGATCTGTTTTTATTATAAAATGATTTCTAAGAAGGTATGGGCACCACTTTTGGACCGAAATAACCAAGGCCATAATCTCCATCTCATAAGTAGATTTGACAAGAGATGTTGGTGAGGAAGACTTACTGAAATATGCAATAGGCTTGTACTTAAGTCCCAATAGCAAAGGTTGCATTGTTGTTCATATGGACTCATCAAACAAAGAGCAATCTCTCAGTCTTCTATGAACTGCCTTTTAGAGTGTTTATTCAATAATATATTTCAGACTAGCCTGTTACATTTCAACTTCGAATTTATAGCAAGATCAACTTATATCCACTTTAGTAATATGAGGCAAGTTGTTCCTTCAAACATGTAGTATGAACTATTTTCCTAAATAACTTCTTGTATACGAACATACTTCGTATTCTTACGTATTGGTTCATGCCTTCCTCTATCTCCGTATCAATGCACTGACTTCGAATCTGCCAGATAATCTTTTTGGAGATTGAACTTTCTTTTGCTTTTAAAACATTCAACTCCTTCTTGTATATCAAGGAGAGGCATGAGGTTTTAGATTTGATCACTCCCTTAGAACAACAACTTAGTACTTGTACAACATGTTGGAAAAAATGATGGAACTACAAAAATGGAGACTTGAAACATGTATATGATACACTTTTCTTAAAGCGTTATTTGCACTCTCTCAAATATTGCTTTTGGATATCTCTATGCAGATCATTCTAAGATATTTAAGGCTTCACAGTTTTTGCACAAATCAAGAATGAAAAAACTCTCCACTTGGATTTCAAAGAACATTTCTAATTTATATAATGATTTGACAATATTTCAAACAATAATTTATTCATATAACTACCATAAACTACTAAATGAACTTCAACCACTAATTCAAAAGTCTTCTTTCAAAAATAAAGTAACTACCAATAACTAATTGTCAAATCATTATTTACTTATTTATTTATATTTAGACAATTCTAACAATTCTCTACTTATTTAAATATCAAATAAATAAACTTCAATCGGAAATTGTAGCAATAAGTTTGTCAGGTATTTACAACTAGTTGTTTCAGTATAGTTGCATTTAGATAATAGTCGTGTAACATGCTTAGTGAATTTATTTGTTCTTCGTTTACTTTGTTTTGTCCTTTTAGTACCAGTTTTTTGCCATTTCAGAATAATGTTTATCCTTATCCGTTTGTTCAGAAGTTGGAGTCACCACCTAAGGAATGACTCGGCCATACTCCTTTCTGTTCGAGAAACAATTTACATTTCGAGTGTATGCATCACAACTATATTTTTCTTTTGTTGATTACAAATCTGTTTCCTCTAACATCTTTTAATTAAAGATTAGGAGGCTTGTTTCTACTTCTTATTCTAAAATATTTGTTCGTTGTTAAAAAACTTGATACGTTATTTTAGTTAAATCCTCTTCAGTAAACCGCCTTGATTATAAATTATCTTATACAGGAGTAACCTGTAATACAAAAATGTTGGTGAACATCCACACACAGTCGCAAGAGAGAAATAGTTTTGTTCTAATTCACAGATAATTTTTGAATATTATTTACGACTTTTGCTCATCTTCTTCAAACTAGTCCCCCAATTTTTTATGCTTGCTGTCACGTTTCATTAAATTGTAATGATACGTGTAGAAAGGTGAGGTACTCTATATTGTTATTGTGGTCAACTTGGTATTCTGGTACATGTTGAGATCGTAGTTGTATTTAATGAGAAAAAACAGACAATCCTAATCATGTAAATTTTTTGTGACTGTTTGAGCAGTAGTATTTCGTTTAACTTTTTCGAATTTTTCTTGCAGGCACTTTTTGTGCTGATTATTTGCTCTTTCCCTCAGAAAAACAACTTGAAGAGAAGGTTTAAACTATGATGCAGATAGAAGAATATTTGTTAATGATGTGCAAATCTCTTAAACTAAAACTTTTAAAAGCTTGTAATACATTTTACTAATTATTATTGGTTTGTCGCTCTTGTTGAATTTGAAGTTAGCCTCGAGGTTGAAACTTTTTTTTGTGATTCTGAATTCAACCCTATCTACTGGGTTCTGAAGCACCTCATTTTGAAGTTCAACAGGTGGAGTAGATTGTTCCCTAACTGATTTGTTTTATAGATGATAATGTCATACGTCAAGTGCGTTTTGTCACAATTTTTACTTTGTTAGTTTGTTTCGTTTGCATTTTCAACACACACAATCTCCAATTTCATTTCCCTTACCGTGTCAGCTATGTCAGGTTTAATGGTTTCACACTTTGTGCAGGAAGAAGTTGCTGATGATGATCCCATCAATATTTACTCTCCTCATGCAGTTGCTGTTAATGGTGGCTTGAGCACTATACTTAAGACAATTTTAAAAGTGCTGCTCTGATAGAATCTAGAAACAGAGGTTAGAATCACTGGTGATTCTTGTTTCAACATCCATCTGATAGATATGCAATATAAATTACGAACCATTTACCAACATTGATAAACAGCGCTAGCAAACGTTTTCAACCCATGGCATTTTCTTTCAAGTTTAAATAGTATTTAGTATTTTCTTTTTCTGTGATGGTCTGGTTGTTCTTGTGCGCAAATTGCATGTGAAGGTTATGCTTGTAGACTCCATATAATTTGCTACTTTATTATCGTGTCTTTCTCTAGTTTCTAGATTAACGTAACGAGCCAAGTGCGGAAATTGTTTCATCCTTATCCATTTGTCAAGAAGTTGGAGTCACCACTAAGGAATAGCTTGGCCAAACTACTAGCTGTTGGAGAAACAATTTCCAATGCGAGTGTATGCATTACAACTATATTTTTATTTTGTTGATTACAAAACTGTTTGCTCTAACATTTTTTAGTAAAAGACGAGGATGCTTGTTTCTACTTTTTATCTAAAAGTATTTTTTCGTTGTTTAATGTAACATCTTAATTTCCTTTAGGGGATAGTCTAGTTAATATCCATGTTTTGGGTTGTTTCTACTTTTTATCTAAAAGTATTTTTTCGTTGTTTAATGTAACATCTTAATTTCCTTTAGGGGATAGTCTAGTTAATATCCATGTTTTGGGTTAGTTGTGTAAGTTGGGTCTGTCCGTGGACTTTAATCAGCCACCATCTCTTAACACTTATTAACAATGTCTCAACAACCCTAGAATTTCTAAGTTCAATTATTTCTCATTTCATCTTACTTGCTACATTCTCTCTGTTTCTTCCTTTCTCCCGAGCCTCCCTCATCGTGATTCCTCCACCGCTCCAAGCTCGTCGCTGATTGTCGTTTTCTTCTCGGTTTGTTTAGGTTGGACACTATATTATTGTAGCATCCATCTTCCTTGACCTTTTTCAGAAAGTTAGGTATTCGTAATGGAAAATTACATCACCAGTCTTCTTTAAAAAATTATAGAAGGTGAGAATATTATTTTGTTCGATCTCATGTTCACTTGTTATATATTCTGCAATTACGTATTTACTTTTGTCTCGCAAGGTAAGTTATAGTTTTGTGCTTTCAGATTTGTTATGCCTATTTCTCAAAACTGAAATCTTTATTCTTGACAAATGTGGAGCGTAGTAGATTGATGTATATTTCGCATGTTAGTAAGGATTAAATGTAAACTTATTGAGCACCTTATGACAGCTAGTTGTTGGAGTAGATGATGCCGTACTTGCGTTTGTCTCTGTTTGGATATAGGAGTAATAAATAAGAGTAAGATTAAATAAGAGTAGATTATTCGGGTGGAGACGAGAGTAAGAGTAATAATTTATCTCGTCTTGTTTGGATATATTAATAAGAGTAATAAAGAGTAAATAATTAATCTTGTTTGGTAAAGGAGAGTAAATAAGAGTAATTTTTATAAAATGTCTAAAATATCCTTTTATATTTTACTGTGTTTTTTTATTAATCAAAGCTGATTTTTTTAAGTTTGGGGATGTTTTGCTATAGAAGTTGTGAAAAAAATAGGTAAAAATCGTGAACAAAACGAAAGAGAACCCATGGTCAATGAGAGCTATTATTAGTTCATTGTTATTACATATGTTATTCATAGTTCAAAATGGAATATAGAAGAATGAAATTGTTCATTGATTTTCATGCTATTTATGTTTTAATTATATCTGACCTTTGGGAGACTTTGAAGCAGATTTCTATTTTTTTGTTTCTCCTAAGAAAAGGACAGCAAAAGCCTCAAGATAAAGTAAGATCTTTCTGTACTGCTTTATTTGAAATGAATTGATTATCATCCAGATCTCATGCTATTGATTATGTGGTTTCCTGTTTCCATACATGAAAAGGTTTCAATGTTAACTTTCTAACAAAGCCATGGCATATATATTTTTGTTGTACATGAAACCATGAAACAACATGTTTGGGAGAAAATAAAACAAGTATATCAATGACGAATCGTTTCACAAACAATCTTTTATAGTATACAACATTGAAGGCAAAAAGAAGTACAACCTTTACAAAATACAACATTTGCTTCACTGGTATGGTTCGGAATCTTAAGATGGACATCTAATTCTAATGATCTGAAAATTCGATGTGAAGAAAAAAACATTAACACATTAATGATCAAATGCATATATTTAGTTGAGTTTTGCTTTGCTTTCTTGGATTTCATCAACACCCCTTAAGAAACGGACCACGATACAAGTGATGTTATCTACGCTTCCTCTGTAATTAGCTTCATGCATCAACGTATTAGCTGCCTCTTCTGGTTCTTTGATAGGCTTAACCATAGAAACACCCTCCTGAAAATAGCTTTTTGTGATTCTTAACAAAATTGGGATTTTAGTTGACGTACCAACAAAGACATCTGAGAATAGAAAGACAAGCCGCAAAACTAGATCACAGAAAGAGGTATGAACCTTCTAGACTGAACACCACTGAGACTTGTCTCGATTACAATCATGGAGAAAATTACTTCGGAGAAGCCGATGGTGCACTCGTTCATGAGGAATCCATAAGAAAGGAAAGGATTGTGCTGCCACCAGTGCAACGAGAAGATGCAGAATACCATTGGTTGCAGCAAGCAAAAGCATCAAATACAATAGACGAACGGATCCCATTATTCTCTCCAACCTAATCCCCAAAGGAATAAGCGCCAACATATTGAAAGCAACATGTAACAGGGACCCATGAAAATGAACAGCTGAGTAGATTCTGTACATTGAAAAAAGATTAATGGAACCAAGTATTTCAGGTTGAGGAAACGAAAGCAGATCATTGTAATCAGTGACAGACTAATAAAACATCCTCTTGAGAAATCTTGAAACATTGTGTAAGAAGATATCTTGCCTTCCTAAAAGGACTCATAATTAAAGATTTAAGAAGTACATAAAATATTTAAACTAAAGTCAGCACACAGATTTGCACTTGAAAAGTTTAAAATTCTGTGGACTCTATGGGGAGAGTTGATTCGCAGCCATGTAAGAAAGGAAGATAAGGCTAAGATGATTTAAAAGAAGCTCAACTAATTGCACAGATGCACAGAATACCTTGGAAATGCGATACCATCTCCGAAGGCAAAAAGCATATCTCAGCAAAAGAGTCGTACCCAAAAAGTAGATAGACGTAGTAAATAATCCCACAAAGAATAACCACTAAAGAAGTTATAAATGGAACTCAGGCCCACCATTGGTTCAGCCTTGTAAGCAGACATGCCTAAGAATTGAAGAGGACAAATAAGCGAATAAGAAACGAAACAAATAAAAAAACTAATATCTAGGATACCTTCATAGAAAACGCTATTTGCAATAATGACCACCAACAGACTTCAATGAAGGAAACCAGTATTAGAACATGATTAATTAATTTGTTTCGAATTCTATTTTAACTTGACCCAGAACATGATTAATTAATTTAATTTCTATAGAGAGCCGCATTGAAACCAGTATTAGACACCATTACCTTATTTCAGTCGAATCTAGAATCTATCCGAAGTTGATAAGAAATAATCCTTAAAATTCGAGCTAACATGCGGACTGTTAAAACAATGAAATGATAAGCTACGAACAAAACGAGAAACACAGATTCAAAGCAATCCACTGAATCAGAGACAGTGTTATTTGATGAACGAAAACAAGAAAATCTGTAGAATTGAAGGAATCAACGGGAAGAAGAGAGCGAGATCTGGACATTCTTACCTCTGTAACTATGTTGGATCTCATGATAATCTCAGTATCTCTCTATCTGCTCTAAAGAAAGTCGCCGCTCCGGCGTTCGCCCACCAACTCGGTCCGGCCAGATCTCATGTAGCGAGTTTCTTGGCAAAAGCTAGCAATCGGCAATGGGTGAAACGAAGGAAAAAAAATCATTTAAGTAAATATAACAAATAAAGATTGGTAAAAAAGAAATTTTCTATACTCAACGGACCATACATTGGGTATAACGAATTACTCTCAATCGAGATTAATGGAGAGTAAAATTCTCATCATTAATCTTATAAATTTATTACCAAACGAGAGAAATCAGGAGTAATTAATTCACTTACTCCCAATTGCTCTCCATTATTCTCATACCAAACAAACCCTTAGTAAGTAGCGAGTGTAAACTCATCATTTAAACAATTTTAATTCTTTACCTTGAAAATATAGTTAATGCATTTGTTTTGGGATTTACGTAGGAAAGTCTTTTTTCTATCAGGTGTTGACTGTCACCATATGCAGATTGATTATTTTAAAATTGGAAGCAATCTGTTGTTTGCTGAAGCTGGTTGTTTAAGAGAAGCGTACATCTCTAACGTAATTGCATTATGTTGAAAATCAGCTTGCTTGGAGGGGAATGCAAAATTTTCACAGTTACTTTCGAATTAATTTTTGTATTCTCAATTTGATTCTTTTATAGATTCTAATTTGAGTTGTCTGATATGTTTTATATATTAAATGGTCTATATTCAAATTAAAGAACTTGGCACGCATGCTAGATAGATCTATTTATGCTATATGTTGGCATATTAGAGAACTTCTACATTAGTTAGTCAAAACATTTGATTGTAATTTTTTTGTAATGTATAATCACTCTATTTTCATCCTCATAATTGTTGAGATTATTGAATTGTAATTTTACCAAATTAAGATTTACATCAGATATAGGTTAGCTTAAAATCTAGCACTTCAATGTTTCTCATATTAATTTTCTTTCAATACATAATACTTCGTTGAGAGGACGTTCTAAACAATATTTGCAGAGTAAGATATATGTTTCTAAAATTGAATGAAGGCTAATTTTGGATTTGCTTAACTTCTAATTCTGAAATTTCTCAATACCTTAATTTTTATTTGTTTTTCTTAGCTAATTTGATTTCTAATGATATTCAACAGATTTTAAACGAGGGTATGCACATAGCTTTAGCCATGCTTTACTGGAGCTATCTCAAGGTATCTAATAAGGTGCTGGTCGTGACTAGTTATACATATGATATTTTGTTCTCATTTTGTGGTTGAAATATTTCATTACTAGCAATTGTTCCATTATACCTGCAAGTTGTGTTGCAAGAACCCCCAGATTTTTATAGGGCGCTCATTCTTGCGGCAATATTTTATCAAAAGCACATACTTTAATCAAATTATTTTTATATAATTCAGTCGTGAAATTTGAACAAATTCTTGATGTAAATAGTATTAAAAGATGAGTGTAGCATTTCAGCTGTTGCTTTTTTATTTCAAGATGTAATAAATTATTTTCTTTTGATATAATTTTATAGTGATAGCTATTGATGGGTAGAGATGCAAAAATGGCCAAGCCAAATGGGCCAGCCCGCGGATCGATCTTTCGCCTGAGTACTAGCCCGCTCGCCTGGCCCGATCCTTTAGGCGATATCGGGCCGACTTTGTCGACCGCCCGCCCGCAATGTTAATTTTACATTGACCGGACAACGTTGACTTTGACCGGTTAAAAATCAACGGTTTGCCGACGTCAGCATGATGTCATGCTGATATCAGCATACCGTTTGCATGCTGCCAACGATAACTAATGATAACACACCCGTTGGCTATAGACTGCATTTTTTTTAATTCAAATTTCACCTATAAATACATGTTTTCTTCATTCATTTTTGACACAACTTTCTCAATTCTAATTTTCATTCTACTCAAACTCATACAAATTTATAAAAATATTTTTTTGTTTTATTTTTTAAATTCACATTCTTCATTCTCTAGTTCTCAAAAAATTTTACTTGTTATTTGAAATGTATCCAAATATTAGTGCCATTAATCTTGATATAGATGACTATAGCATGGATGATCAAAATTTTGCAGTAAAGGTAACATATAATCTTCATGGTTTTTGTCTTTAGTCTATTTTGTATGATGTTGTTTTCAATCCTAAATGTTAATTCGTTTGTCTCCTTTCAGATGGTTTGCTTCTCGTACTGCCGTTAGCTAATAAAACACACATTTTTTTCTTTGTTGTTATTATCAAAATTGTAGCTTTCCTGAAAACTTGTAAGGAAGTGTTTCTATTCGTGAGAGATAGAGGTTGGCGAGCTTGCCAATAGGTTTTACTCAGTATGTTTTGCTTTCTCCTACCCAAATGTTAAGAAGCCAGAGTCTCCCGAGATCCGTATTTTGTGGTATAAAATACATTCGCTAGATTTGCTTCTCTTCAGTAAAGTGCATTGTAATCTCTCTTCCTATCTTTCCAATCTTGTAGGGAATCACTATTTTTGTTTGATCCTATTTCTTGTTGTTGATTTTACTATGTTTTCTTTTTTTCCTATCTTATAAGATATTGAAGTTTTCATCAAACATTCTTTTCCTAGAAGTTGTTAATAGAAGCTCATAAGATGTTGAAGTTTTTGTCGAACATTCTTTTCCTAAGTCTAAAGGTCATAAGATGTTGAAGCTTTTTTGGTGATCATTTAGAAGTAAAATGTGGTGAATCATTATATCTTGATGATTTTCTATTTTTTCGAAGTATGATTTCTCACTTTCATGAATATTTTTTTATTAATTTTATGACCTACTCAAGTGACATATACCTGCTATACAATACTTCATATTGTTGAAGGAGCACAAAAAATGTCAGAAAGAACGTGTTAAATAATTACACGGAGTAGTAGAAATATTTGCTATGTGAAATACAAACAAGCAGTTTAAAATCAAACTCTACATGTGTTTCCATTTAACCATTATTATTTTGTTCTTGAATTTTGTATAAATACTAGATATTAATTTAGAGTGAGGAGAGCGAGATCCAACAAAGAGGAAATTAAACTAACATATGGCAATCAATAAATTCGTTAGAAGCAAAATTCTTGTTGGTTAACCATCACATAAACATGAAACCACTTGAAAATGTTTGTGACACAATTTCTTATAACCTTAGTGCACCTTTACTTTTAGGCAAGTTCTTCCTAAAACCTAATAAAGGGCATTGTCCAATGCACCTCTCTAGGCATTTTAGTTATGGTCTGCTATTTGTTATTTGCAGTAGATCAGTTGTATATATAATTCCAACACTAAGAAGACATATTGAGTTCTAACTTTTAGGCGAGATAGTACAGGCCAAGTCTAAACTTCAAATTTGTCTATGCTATCTGAGATCTATTTATGTTTTGCAACTTTTATGTTACGTAACCATTGTTGTAATTAAAGTCATCCTTTATTGATAAAATTGGCAAAGCATACTTTATTAGCATAAGCTCTTAAAAAGTTGATAATTACTTTAAAATTTTAATACTCTCGTTTTGCTGTATATACTTTTCTTCTGAAATCTGTTTTCAATTTGAAGAAAAGTATTTTCTCTGAATTACAACTTTTGCAGCAAGTTTTAATTCTAAGAACGTTGTTCAAGTTGAATAGCACCTAATTTTGCAATACAAAACAAATTACACAATCAACAAGAAGGTTATCTTTCCAATTTTGTGAGCAAACTTAAGAAGATGGGGAAAACAAAGGATAAGTAGTGAGAGTGCTTAATCTACTATATGAAATTATTACAAGTAACTTTTAGCTACCATGCCACCATTAAAGGAAGTTTTTGAAGTAGTTTCTAAAACAAGGCGGCTGGAATGAATTGCCTGGTGTAACACGTCCTCTACCCAGTCTGGTAACCAAACGCAAGCTTGAATATCAAACTTAGTGAACAAGATTTTCTAAAATATGACTTAGTATTGTTTGCAAGAACTTAAAAATGAAAAAGAGAAAAGCAAGTTTACTTTATGTTTGAGAACTAAAGTCTTTCTCAATGTTGTTGTGATCAATTTCCTAAAGTGCAATACAACTTTTGAAAAAGGCCGACTACTTTCATATCCATAATTTCTACAAAAATAGTTCATAGGTGAGCTCCAACAATTGCTTTTACAATATCCAATTAAGAATAATAGTTAACATAACCAGCTAAGGTATTCAAAATCAAAAGAAAATAAACGATTGATTGAAATTATTTTTGATTTTATACACTCCAGCTGCTACATAACATCTGATGATGATGAATAAATATCTTGCTATAGGTGTTGAAGTCCGTTAATGACTCCGAGTGCAAACCCAAAATCTCTGCCTAATGTAAGGCCAACCTTAGACCTATCCATACAAATCACACGTTATAAAAATAGAGAATATCATATGGTTAATGGACAGATTAATACAAAATACACAAGTGGGAGCTAAAGAAGCTATATTAGTTTGAAACAATCCTCACATATTTGCAAATTTTAATCTTATCTTAATGTTGAAGTGACAAACTACTTATGAAATGAAGTTTTTCTAGAATAAAGGATCTTTTGAAAATTTTGGAGAAAAAAAGCTCTATTTTTTTGTCTTAGAAGAAATAATAAAAAACAATAATAAGATATTACGACGTAAAATTTTTCTATACTTTTCAAATTTAAAAAATAAACTCCGTAGAATGTTGTAGAAGGTTATAAATCAAAACTTAGAACTAAAAAGTTATTGAAAAACACTATATGGTGCCACAAACGTTGTATAAGGTTCCATAAACTTGGAATTAAAAAAATTACTAAAATATTATAGAAGGTCCTTCAAATGGTGCCAAAATCATATTGTTGAAAAGCCTATGTGGTTTATGGCTTGATTTACTTCTTGTAGTTGTATTTATTAACTGATTTTTTGTCCAATCTCATATTAATGTATCATTTTCGACACAATTTATGGTTGAAACAATCATCTATCTTTTCTAAGAATGGTTCTAGTGTTAATGCATGCTATCTAATGTTTAAGATGGGCCTATGTTAATGTATCTAAAACCTCTACTTTCTTTCGTGCCTAATGTTTTTAAGAAAAAGATCAATTAAAAAGTTTTATGAAGTTTTCTAATAATGGTGGTTGTTCATAAAGTAGAGAAGATTAAAAAAAATTTATCCTTAAAAAAACATCATGAATTTAGGAGAAGTTCAGGAACTAAAGAATAGAACTTGACAATTTATTAGCTCACTATATATTTATTGAGATACTTTAGCTATTCATTCTAGATTGCCTCATAAATTTTTATCTCTATCATTTTCATGTAACGAATAACAAATTCATCTGGCTGAAGATATTAACTTAGGCTCTTTTGTAAACAACCCAAGTCTTTTACTAGCATTTGAATTTGAATTTGTTTTTTTTTTCTTTTTTTGGTTGTTCTTGCTTTATAGTACCAGCTTTTTGTTTTAGGTGCATCATAAAAAGGCTATACCATTATGGAATCAGATAGTTTGGGTGCATCATAAAATAGTTGGTGGTTCAATTACATCTTTCGGTCAAAAGACTGGACATATAGCAAGTGAATCATTAATGTAGCAGATTTCTAAATTGAATTACCTTAATAGAGTGGTAGGGTTAACAAATCAGGTTTATGTCAACAATCTAATAAATCGGTCAAGATTGTTTAATTCTAATCAAACCTAAATATTTGTATGGGTAAAAATTGTTAATCATAACACAACCTATTTAATAATCGTGTCAAATTCCGGTCAATAATTTAATAATCAAAATTTCAAAATGAAATTATAAAAATCAAGTTCTAACAATCATAAGTGAAATTTGTTAAAAACTATGGCCATGTTTGGCTCTGCTTTTTATTCTGCTTTTTATATAAAAAAGCACTAAATAGTAAAATGAGTGTTTGGCAAAACTGCTTATCATAAAAAATAAGGTGTTTTTTGCTCACAAAATGAAAAGCAGCAAAATGATGCTTTTTCAGAAAGCGTACGGAGTTTGTTTTCCCTTGGTTTGTTAAAAGACATATTTGCGTATATTAAGTTAAATAATTACAACATCTATATACCGTCCTACCCTTTTTACTCTCTCATTTCTCACTCTCCTCCTAATTCTCTCGCGTGGCTCCTCTTAAGTTTATTTTCTTTCCTTTCTCCTTCCGACGGTAAGCACCAATTTTGTAATGTCATTATTTCTATGAATTTGACTAAGCCAAATTCGGAGATAGTGGCCCTTATATGCAATCTCCATTCATTTTATTTTTTCTTTTTCTTTCTTCTCCTCAACTCTCTGCCTGCTCAACAGCGCTCCAGCCCTCACTGGTCCAGTCCTCTCCGGCGACGGCCATCTACTCCAGCTACTCCGTTCATCATCTTCTCCGTCCGGGCATCACTATTACGGCTCCGGTGAGCTACGCCGCACGTGATAGAACAATTAGAATTTTTTTCGGCCATTTCGTTGGCGATTCGACGATGGTAAGCAGTTAGAAATATTCTTCTCAACTTGCTAAGTCTTTTCGCTATTTACTTGCGTTGATTTTCAACTCTGGCGCTTGATTTCGCGTGAGTTCGTCGCCAAACGTTATTTCGTCAATTACAGCTGTCGGCGACAAAATTGAAACTCGTCGTCTATTTCATTAGATTCTACTGGCAGTGCTGCTCATTTTCACTGCCTTGGATGCTCTTGGCTGAAACCTTAGCTCGCCGAATTCGGCGAACTTTCTGACGACTCGGTCAGGTGAGTTAAAAATTCTAGTGTCACGTAATTGAAATTGTTGTTAAATGAATTATTAATTCAATTCATTTTAGGAAATCGTTGGATTGAAAATACGTTAGTTGTTTCCGATTCAAGTCGTTTTAGCATTCGATCGTCTCACTTCGTCGGTGAACTTCTTGGATTCCATAGTTTAGTGTTTATTGTATAGTGGATTAAAAATTTGAATGGATGAAATTTTAGAATGGTTTGCCGTGTGCTATTGGGTTTTAGACTCAAATTTAGTTATGTATTTATCAAGAGTATTTGATTTAGCTTTCGTTAGCATGCTTTTTATTAAATATGTCCGTATGCACGTTAGGTGGTACGAGTGACTTGAGTTCGGACGGTGTGGTTTAGAGTTGACGGTTGATATAAATACTTGCTTGGACTATAGGTGAGGATTACCGTGCCACTTTTTCTTTCTAGATTAACGTTAGGTTTTCGGCACAGGTAGCATTTGTTTTGGAAATTCTTGCGTACTTTGCCATTCTCGTTATATATTATGATTTATCCTTCATACTACTATGTTTGTACATGCTTATATTTAATTGACATTATGTTTACATTTATTATTAGCATGTTCACATATAATAACCTATGTGGTATAATTAGGAAAATATTTCAAAATACGTGTCAATGCTTACATTTCAAATATGCAATATACATGTTAATATTTTCCTTCCATATATGCATAAGTATAATCCCGATAACATTGAAGGCATTGGACATAGCATGTTCATTGTGAGAAAATCTAGTGTATTAGATCTACTTCTAGGGACTGCATTGGTATGGGACAATGCAGAACCTGATAGGTATTATCATAACATATTATATTATGTATGATTGAATGAGATATACGGTAGGTCCCAAGATATATAGGCACCGAAATACATGGATAGCCGATGGATTTCAGAGCATACTGGGCATCGAGTTATGAGATATGAATTATCGGTGGGTCCCAGAATATACTGGGCACCGAGTTTGCTTGTGGTTTTGATATATCGGTGGGTATTACGCAGAGCATATTTGTATGATATACCTTTTGGCTTTGATATATAGTTGTAGATATATTCTCACTTTGTATGATATATCTTAGTAGCGTGATGTGAGTTGAAGATTTTCATACATAATTGTTATATCTTGTTTGCGTGAGTACACTTATTGATATATATATATATATATATATATATATTTATCTATTGAGAATGTTGCATAACATTGAGTCGGTATGGGATGATTCAGGATTTAGTAGAATATGATTTAATATATCGTTGAATCTGCTACATACAGTAGTTCTATAACATCTATTTAATTCATTAACTATTTAAATTGGGCATTATGCTGTTTTATCTCACTAAGAGTGGGCTCACCTTTTTTTCTTTTCTTTTACCTCCCCCAGATAGGTTAGAGGCTAGTGGGCGTTGATTTGATTCGGTATTTCTAGACCAAGTGCGTATGGAGGGTATACCATAATTTTTGGAATGTAGTTAGCTTTATAATCCTCGAGGGGCACTGACAATTCTTATACTATATTGTATGTAGTATTATGATAGTATTTATTTTGGATTGTAATAGGTGTTACGGCTATTGATAACCACTAGTGGTATTTTGTGTGTAAACGATTATTATGCTGGTCGTTTTTTTTTTATTTTGGATTTTTGGTGATAAATGTAATTATTATTACTTGCACATGTCTTTCTATTGAGTTTTTTAGGGAAGATCATGTCAAAATTTTCTTAAATATTGACAAACTATTAGTTTTACTGAATTTTGGGTCACGCTTACTAGATTGGGCGAGTTTGAGCTTATTTGGACTCGGTTTAGTTCAGTACCGGTCAGGGTCTAATTTTGGGTTTTAACACATTCCTTACAACACCCCCTCGTTGGAGCTCTACTTTTACCCTCCAGCACCAATCTCTTCCTCTTTACTTCTAGTGTCTTTCTTCTTTCTGTCGGTGTTGTTCTAGTGAGCCATTTGAGCTGTGTCTAGATCTATCGAGGAAATCCTATAGTTAGTCGAAGTTCTCCGCCGGCAAATATTTATAGCAATGCGGTTATCCACTACAATGAAAATAGCAAATGACAAAAGACAGAGTGTGAGTCCCCATTTGTTGGACACATCTCCTACATTAGCCCTCTAATGAAGAATCAGGCCTTTTCCGGGGATAACAATTTATCTTTACTTTGTTCTTTTACAAGTGATGGAGTTTTGTAATGTAAAGCTGTAAATTTTTTGTTCTTTTATCCAACATTTGTCTGGATGTATACACAACCGCCAAAAGAACATTTGGTTGAATGCATTGTCCCTATTCTGATAAATATTTTTTTTATTAATCTCCTTCCTATATATATTATAGATGAATACGAAATTTCTTGCAATGAAGAAGATTATCGGACTCTCTTTAACTTGTAAGGTCAAAAGATATTTACTAGATTGAAGATGTTAAAACTATTTGGACTTATTGCATAAATAATCCTAGTAATTAGAGATGCAATTATCTCTTAACAATATTTTATTATTATATTAAATAATAGTATATTTATATATTTAAAAATATTATTACAAATAAATAATATATGTATATTAATAAGTTTATAAATATTAATATAAAAAATATTAAACAAAAAATATTTAAAATATGTAATAAAAATAAATTTCCAAAATCTTAGATTATATATGAAAATAGATTCAAAAGTTTATCAATACATCATTTATTATACATCTAATTATATTTCTGTCATTATATATGTCATTCATTTAAAAGAACAAGTTTAGCCAAACATATCTTTAATTTTTTTTACGAAAAAATTTAAATAGTGAAATTTAGCCAAAGAAAATCAAAAAAAAATAGTTTATCAATCAAAAGCTCAACAGATGATTTTTTTAGCAAAAGCATATAAATAGCTTCTTTTGCTGAAAAATTTTAAATTTAAATTTTAGCTAAACATGACCTCTATATGCAAGACTATATCAACTAAGTAATCAACTAATCAAAACATGATAACTTAAGCAACATAACATATAAATTAAATTAAATAAAATTCAATGTCATTCTCATAAAGATTTTTTAACTATTAGCTAAAGTGTGCTATCCTATACGAATTACATGGGTCAATTTGAAATTGATCTAAACATATGTTTTGTTTGGGTCGGCTTTGTTAACCTATTAGTAGATAGTTTATGAGATTTGCTTGAATTAAAATTACCGTGGTCCTTTTAGATCAAACCTATAATTTGTTGTACGCTAAACAAAATCTTGAACTACGGTTATGCTTAGGTAAAAATCTATGGTTTATTTAATCTTTTTAGCCTTATCAGTAGATTCACATAATACTTGGACAACCTAGAAAATATTAACGATTTTTAATAATCCGACCCTTAAATTGTGTTTGAAAGAAACTCTATTTTCAAGGAGCTAACTCTAAGTAGTTTTCTAAGCTTCTGAAGTATATTTAATTTGATGGCTTTGTAAAGATATCAAGGAAGCAAACACCAACCAAATATTCTTATAACTGAAGAACAAGTTGCTGATATCTTTACAAAGCCCATCAAATTAAGTATGCTTCAGAAGCTTAAGAAACTACTTAGAGTTAGCTCTTTGAAAACATATTTTCTTTCAAACTTTCAATTGAAGGGTGGGATTATTGAAAATAGTTCATATTTTCTAAGTTGTCCAAGTATTATGTGATTCTACTGATAAGACTAAAAAGATCAAATAAAAAACAATAGGTTTTTCACCTAAGCATTTACCATAGTTCACGATATTTGTTTAGCGTACAACAAATTACAGGTTTGATCTAAAAGGACTGAAGGTAACTTTAATTCAAACCAATCTCATAAATTATCTACTAATGTTACTTAACAAAGCCGAACCAATAAAAAAAATGGTTTGGATTAGTTTAGGATTGACCGACGATTGACCCACGTAATCCGTATAATCAATTGAATAGCCCACTTTAACTAACAGTTAGAAAACTTTACGACAATGACATTAAATTTTATTTAATTTAGTTTATATATTATGTTGCTTAAGTTTATCATGTTTTGATTAGTTTCTTACTTAATTATATATGTCACTAAAATTAATCTTTTCTAGTCTTTCATATATAGTTCCTAACAAATTTCATTATTATTGTTGGAATTTAATTTTATGATTCTCATTTTGAAATTTGATTATTAATTTTGACCCAAATTTGACACGATTATTAAATAGGTTGGATTATGATTAACAATTTTTACCTATACAAATATATA
>CM034144.1:3812216-3874265 GCA_019914995.1 Acanthochlamys bracteata
CAAGGCTTCTTTCTATTCAGGAAAGAATGTACAAGTCTGATCTGAATCCAATTCAACTGTTTTTTGCTGACGTAGTGTTTGGTTCAAATGGCATAATGATTCTGCCGCGTGTGTATATATACCCACCAACCTGATCGAATTGAAATGATAAAACAACAGAACCCCCAAGTTAGTAGCTCTTCGTAAGCAAATAATCTTCAGTCAATCACTCTCGTTCTTCTCCAAGAAAGTTTGGAGAGGTTTCGATTTTGATCAATTGCTTCCATTGCTGGCTCTCTCTCTCTCGTGCTGCTACTGCAATCTCAATCGATAGATGGATCTCTTTTGGTTCTATTGCTGTCTGATTGAGAGCTAACCTTCATTTAGTTCCTTGCAGGATTATTTTTTTTATTTCTTCGATTACAATCAATCACTGTTTCTAATTTCTTTCTTCTTCTGCAAGAAACTTTCGTTCTTTGCAGATTCGTTTTAATTTAATCGTGTATATGTTCTTGTGCTGCTCGAAATTTTGTTTTGTGAAGTTTGTTTGTCGAATTTTCTTCGATATCGTTTAGTTTCTGCTTTATCGTTAAGTAACCACTATTTTTTGGAAAGAATAATTGTTCCTTAGTATCAAACCACTGTTTTAGTTTTCTGTGTTTTATTTGGATTGTTTGTTCTCTAAGATCATGGAATCAGGTAGTTTCTCTTCGGTTTACTCTCACTCTCGGTTCATATGGCAGTTCTGAGAAGTCATCGCAATCAACTACATGCTCTGCTTCACTCCTCCTCTCGCTCCTTCTTTGGCTTTCTCAAGGATAAAGTAAGTCGTTTTTGTTTCAAAATTTTCACTGAAATTTTTCTTTTACGATGTTCAATTTTGATCGAATTCTTGTAGCTGAGCTAAGTTGAATATTTGCTGAAATTCTTGTTCATCAAGATAAAATTTCTTGGAATCCTTCTTCTGAAGATAAAATTTCATTGAAATTCATGTTCCAGTAAATCTCCATTACAAGTCTTGTTTCAGAAGTTCAAGAAGATTTGCTAAAATTGGTGGTTTGAAGTTAAATTTTCATTACAATGCTTATTATGAATCTCGATTTTCTACTGAAATTCTTCTTCTGAATTTAATTAAATCTCACTATGCTCCTGTCTGAAGTTTTAATTTTATTCAATTTCCTTTGCATGGTCCAGAAATGCGATTTTGTAATATTTTCTCTAATCTATTGCAGGGTGACAGGTGTATTCCTAACAGATCTGCCATGGACTTTGAAGTTGCTAATTACTTTCTCACAGAAGGCCTGAAACAGATGGAGAAACCACCTGTTTGATCTCACTACGAGGAGGCCTACCGGAATATTTTAGCAGATCTTTGCTGCCGGGATCACGGATTCTTGCTTTCAAGAATAGGCCACATGCCTTGGTTCATAGCTTTTACAATGAATTAGACATTGATTCTGTCTCTTCTGTTCGTTACAGGACAGCAAGACAAACGATATACATTTCCCAAGTAAGCATTCTTTACCAATTTCTCTATGAGGTTCTGGTCTGTTTTGCATTTAGAGTTTTGTATAGTCATATGTACTTAGTTGGGAACAATGGCTTATATTCTATAGAGTTGAAGATTTCCGGTCATTCAATTGAAAGTGTTATGAAGCTGTTTCTTAGTCGTACCTGTAATACAAGTTAGACCCAATTGCCAATAGGAGAGTCAGTCGATTGAATTCCGACAGTACTGATTTATTCGAAAACATCAAGAACAATTTCCTTAATTGTCATAGTAGACTACCTTTTTGGCTTATTCAACTGAGTAGTTATACTGCAGTAGCACTATCATTTACATCAGAAGAAAAGATTGCCATCTTTAGCAAATAGTATCCACACAATCTTATAGGTGGCTCTTTTTACCTTGTCGTCTGGTTTAGTTTATTTTTTTTGAAATGGGTCCTTTAGTTAATTGTAGTGGAATTCTAACCATTTTCTATAATAACGTATGTAGTTGTGTGGAGAGTAGTTTTTATTTAGCCTCAACAAGCATGCTGTCCCTTTTGGAATTGGGAGCTCGATGTTAATAGTCATAAAATTTAATGGATAGTCGGGTAATTGTAAAAAATGACATAAGATATTAAGCTTTTGACATGTACTATTTTTTCTTTGTATGTTTATTCATTATTTATTATATCAGAAGTTCCTTCTATATGTTTTTAGTTGTAGAAGCTATACTTTGACTGGGTTTATATTTATTTTCATGATTCTTATACTGCTTTGCCAAGGCTGTAGTTAGTTTCATTATTTAGCTAGTTATCAGCTTGTTTAAGGCTTTCCCCTTGCTAAACAAGCAGATTGTATTCAGTAAGTGATTTCATTGTTAGGAGAAGAGGTAAACTACTGGTTTTTGTTTCAAATGAAACAGGACAGCTGATAGAAGTGTTTTTATTTACGAGGTAATATGTTTTTGCGTTCTAAAAAAGAAAGTTCTATGGGGATATAGTGTTGATGTTAATTGTTGTGTTGCAGGAATGCTTATAGCTAAGCAACTCTGCTCCTGGTCGGGTTTGAATTTTATATACATCACATAAACGTACTATTATCCAGGTAATTTCATAAGATGGCCAAATAGTGTTACCCAAGTATGCTGTTTCATTTTCATTTATAGCAAAGGTATGCCTAGGCATTTCCCACGTCTAGAGGATGGTCATTGAGGAACCGTGGGCAGTTGGACTTGTGTGTGTCGTAGTTTCCTAACCTTGATTTCTTAAGAAATATTATTGGCAATCTGTTTTTCCTTACAGCAACTGTTTTCTCAAGAAATAGTTTACCTATCTCTATTTTTTTTTTATGGTCATCAAAACCCACAGAGCGCTGGTTCATGTGTCAAACTTTTGCAATGCAGACAATTCAAGCAGTTTTTCCCTTGCTCAGATATGTCGTCTACTTTTGTAAATCCTTTTCTTCCTACTTCGCCTGTTAAGCTTGCATACTTACAGTTTTCACCCTAGCACTCATCGTGTCAATGTTTTCAAACCCATTCAATCGTCCAAGTTGTCACTTCTTTGCTTAGCTAAGTTGCCTGCTTCTTTGAACCATTTGTAGTTGCTTAACTTAATGTTGTTGTTGAAATGCAGATTGGTTAATTATTAACACATATACCCTGCATATATAATCATCCTTTCTTAAATTAAATCTGGACCAGCTGGTTAGCTATCAACAATTACTAAAACACACATGCCTGCTTATTGTTTTCTTACCTAGGAGTAGCTATTTAACTGATGGCTGTTTTCAACTATCTATGCCTTCTTTTAGAATTGCGTCCGTTCCTCCCTACCACTCATAGAACATCTAAAAAAGCATCCCTTGCTTCACATGGTCCCGCACGTCAGGTATGCTACCACTTGAAGGTGCAGTTGAAGTTTAAAACCTTTATGTGTTGAAATTCTTTTTGGTTTTCACGTACTTTATGCTGTACAAATTATATTGCTGTTATTGTATTTTAGTTTCTTTACGGAGATATGTTGTCCTTTTTTTATATTATAAAGGAGCATATGCTAGTGATAGTGGCTATTTTATCAACAAAGTAAAGAGGATACTTTTGGCAGTTCAGGGTATTGGATTCTACTTTCAAATGAATGGTACTGGTCGATCATCGACTCATCGTGCATAGCCACCGTGACAGTAAGGATGTGATTAAATCTTCTTTTACTGCTAAGCATATCTATGAGGACAGTATATATGATATTTCATCTGAAGTATCTGGAATACATGTCATGCTGGAAGTAGGCTGGTTAAAGTTTTAACTTTCTTCAATGCAGGCAATCAAGCATGAAGCAGTCATTGTCCTGCCTAGCTAAGTTACTTACTCTTTTTAATCCATTCATTGTTAGTTAACTTGGTCAGTTTGTTCGCATAGTGATTATTTGTCCTTATCTCTTTTTTGTGTTCTCTGGTTGTCAAAACCAACAGAATTCTGGTTCTAGAGTCAATTTTTTGCAATGTAGACAATTCAAGCAGTTGTTTCCTTGCTCAGATAAGTTGTCTACTTTTCCTTTACATCCTAATCACTTATTAGGTTATACTTGCATACTTACTGTTTCTTACCGTATCACTCATCATCTCAGGTTGAAACACCTAACATGGAGCTGATTTTTTGTTGTTACTTAACTGTTGGGGTTTTGGAATGCAGATTGGTTTGTAATCATTCATTGTCAAACCCTGCCTATTTAATCATCCTTTTAATTGAATCTGGACCACCTAGTTTAGGCAATCAACACTTCCCAAAGACACACTAGCATAAATAATTAATTTCTTCTTCTAAATGTTACATTCAATCAAAGGCTTTTTTTGACAATTAAAAAAAGTAGGAACATTTAGAGTTGCAAACACTAAGGAATAATTACCACTGTTGCACATTAGAAAACCTTTTTGGCCAAAAGATATCATGTCATTGTCCAAGGAGCTCTGCACATTACCTTCAACTTTGGAATAAAATAATTTATTCCATGTATTGAACAAACACCTATAAATAATTTTTGTGATTCAAAAGCTCTATGTTTCTTGTGTTAGATCTAATTATGTGTCCTCACGATCAAAGTATATACCTTTGGAGTTCTCATTTGTGCATATTTGTGGTGGAAATTTATGGTTATTACCTATTTTGATGTCTTGTATAACGATTCTTTGACTTAGCATTATATCATGCAATCTGCTGATTATGTTGATATAATATTTGTCAGTTGGGCCAGCTGCAGTAATAGTTAAGTTTGTTGTGATGTTGTTCTATCCTTCATTTATTCAATGAAGTGTCCTTTTCCTAGCATAGCTAGCTCATCTGCTCTTTTGAATACACTTGTTATCATTTACCTTGTTTAGTTTTGAGAGAATAGGGTGATACTTGGAATGAGGGATCCTTTTCTATTTGACATTGTTCCAAATATAGATCGCTATCATGGAGCACCAGCTTTTTGCAAGATCGGTCAATTGTTGGGAGTTCTAGTTTGGAGTTGGTCTTTTTAAACTCCTCTTGGCATAAATATGTTTTGCAGAGGAGGAGATTTAGTTGGTCTTTTGCTTCAATACCAAATATATATTGCTGGTCAAGAGTCTTTAAATATTAAACCAAATGTTAGTTGGCAAGAATTTTGTTATGGTAATATATATTGTTTTACCTTCTTTCTTACATAGGAAAGAATGAAGACTTAAAACAGCTAAAGTGTAAATAAAATAATGCTAGCATTTGATCTTCATCCAAAATGTTACTGCTGCAAGATTTAGTTGTTTTCTTGGAGAATTAAGAACTCATGAAAAAGTGATCATTCAAATTCAAAGTCACACAGAGAAGAAATCAAGATTTGTTGCTCAAAAAAAGGGAAAGAAATAGCATTTGCACCATTACTAGTAAGGAGCAGTTGCAAGGAAAATCAAATTCTTTTTTTTTTTTCAAATAAAACTTATGCTATACAGATTATATTGCTGTTATTGTTTTTAGTTTCTTTACAGAGATATGTTGTCCTTTTTTATATTATAAAGATTATATGCTAGTGATAGTGGCTATTTTATCAACAAAGTAAAGAGGATACTTTTGGCAGTTCAGGTCTTGGGTTTTTTCAAATGAACCTACTATTGCTTTGTCAGACTCTTTTTATTTAAGTGATTTCTAGTTTTTGAATTCTTTTCTTGTTGCTTAACTGTTTGGGTTTTTGGATTGCAGATTGGTGGATATCAATACACAACCCTGCCTATTTAATCATCCTTTTTTATAAATCTGGACCACCTGGATCCCTTATCAACTTACTTCCCAAAAACACTGTTGATTATGATTAATTTCTTATGTATATGGCAGTAGCCTCATCCCTTTGTTTACCTACACTGTTGCCTTTTGTTTTAGAGTTGCATTCCTTCTTCCATACCACATTAACAACAGTTTCATTAACAAAACCTTTTGCATGACTGACTATATGTATGTTTGTTTTTGGATAAAAATTGCTTTACCTTAGCATAAGTCCAGATGTTTAGTATGACTGATTGAAATTGCTTACTGCAGTAAAGTGAATGTGTCAAAAGACTTTGTGTGTTCCAGACATACAAATTCACTTTATTCTGACTAATAAGAGTGAGATGCAGATTAGCTGTCTTAGCATTTTCAAAATGTTGATTTACATGAGAATCGACTACCTATTTTAAGATCTGGTAGCTGCAGTTTTTCTTTTTAGTTATATTCAGCAAAACTTCATTCAGTTGATATAATATTTGTAAGTCCTCCCAGCTTGAGTGTTAAGAATGATAACTTTTCTTATATGCTGGGAATTTGTCAAGCATGATAGTTGAAAATTTCCTACTTACTGTCATGTGCTAATTTGAATTGTCAGTTCCTGGTCTTTTGCGTGTTTTGAATATTTTGAATTATTTAATTTAGTACTTCTAACCATGTCAGATCTTAGTACTGGAATATAGAAAGCTTGTGTCAATAATGTACTCTATACTTCAATAATGTTTGCATAGAGACTATTGAATACAAACAATTAAACATGGAGTTGTTCATTTGTATCTGTTTGTTTATTTTGGTCAAAATGTGGGACATTAGTCTTTTGTCTTCTCCTTTGCCTGCTTAATTTGATAGGCAAGTTAGGAAAAATTCATGTGAGACTATTGTGTAGTCTTCCTTCTATTTTCACAAATCTCTTAGTTTGGCAGTTTCTGTCAGTCTGGTTGCTATTACATGCCATTTCCTTTCATTTCTAAAGGTATGTTTTCTGTGAATAGGATGGATTAGTTGCAATGAAATTCATGTTAAGGATGAGGTGGACTAGGTTGCAATGATATTGGATTAATAGGAATGCCGCTGTTTTCTTTTGAATATTTGTTGTTTTCGTATTCTTTGATTGATTTTGGTTTCCGTTATCGCAGATTGAACGTGAAAGCATTACACTGGCATAAAGAAGCTCGAATGTTCAAGGGGCTTATCCACGATCTGGTGAAGAATGTACAACTCTGATCTGATTTTAATCCGATGGTTTTGCTGATGAATGGGGTACAGTTTGGCCTTTGGATGTCTTTATTATTTATTTATTTAATTAACTACTTGTACTGGTTGAAAGCCTTAGACAAATACTATTTGCAAGAATCGGAATCTAGGTAGTCTTTGTTATTTGAAATCCGTTTTGCATGGTTATAATAAGTCCTTTGTTTCTCAGTTCCTAAACTTAGGCCATTTATTTATTTGTTCTTACCTTTCCCCTTTTCGTTTTATTGGATTAGTGTCCATTGTTGTGAAGTTTTACCGGAGCAGTATGGGTTCTTTACTTTTGGGCTTCCGTTTATACTACAGACTTTTCGTAAGATGCAAGACCTTGTTAATTACACCATTTTGTTGGGTTGCTTTGATGCAGTTTTTGAGCAGGAAAATTAACTTTGTTCCAAATTGCAGTTGGATACGCAAGATCATTAGCAAATCATCTAGTATTCCTTTCCGAAGGTAAGTTTTTAATTGCTTCACAAAGACTTAGTTGCATTGAATTCTTGTTAAGGTTTAGTCTGAAAATACTGCAAGAACATTGGACTCTTTGAGAGTATTCTTTTTTCTTTTTATTTTTATAATTTTGGTTACTCCGTTACTCCATATACTGTGCTTGATGTTTTGTTTACTTTGGTCTTTACGTATATATGACGGATCGAATGCAAAAGCATTACAATGACATAAAGCAGTTCGAATGTTCAAGGCTTCTTCCTATTCAGGAAAGAATGTGCAAGTCTGATCTGAATCCAATTCAACTGGTTTTTGCTGACATATTGTTTGGTTCAAATGGCATAATGATTCTGCAGCGTGTGTATATATATACCACCAACGTGATCGAATTGAAATGTTAAAACAACAGAACCCCCAAGTTAGTAGCTCTTCGTAAGCAAATAATCTTCAGTCAATCACTCTCGTTCTTCTCCAAGAATGTTTGGAGAGGTTTCGATTTCGAACAATTGCTTCCTTTGCTGGCTCTCTCTCTCGTGCTGCTACTGCAATCTCAATCGATAGATGGATCTCTTTTGGTTCTATTGCTTTCTGATTGAGCGCTAAACCTTCATTTAGTTTCTTGCAGGATTATTTTCTTATTTCTTCGATTACAATCAATCACTGTTTCTAATTTCTTTCTTCTTCTGCAAGAAACTTTGGTTCTTTGCAGATTCGTTTTAATTTAATCGTGTATATGTTCTCTTTCTTCTTGTGCTCGAAATTTCGTTTTGTGAAGTTTGTATTTGTCGAATTTTCTTCGATATCGTTTAGTTTCTGCTTTTATCGTTAAGTAACCACTATTTTTTGGAAGGAATAATTGTTCCTTAGTAACGGACCAAACAGTGGTTGTTCTGTGACGCTGAGCGTTTCTTTGAAGGGAATTTGTTTTAGTTTTCTGTGTTTTATTTGGATTGTTTGTTCTCTAAGATCATGGATTCAGGTAGTTTCTCTTGGTTTACTCTCACACTCGGTTCAGATGGCAGTTCGGAAGAAGTCATCACAATCAACTACATGCTTTGCTTCACTCCTCCTCTCGCTCCTGCTTCGGCTTTCTCAAGGAAAATGTAACTCATTTCTGTTTCAAAATTTTCACTGAAAATTTCTTTGTCTGAAGTTATAATTTTATTCAAATTCCTTTGCAGCATCCAGAAATTTAATTTTATTCAATTTCCTTTGCAGCGTCCAGAAATGAGATTTTTGTAATATGTTCTATAATCTATTGCAGGGTGACAGGTATATTCCTAACAGATCTGCCATGGACATTGATGTTGCTAATTACCTTCTCACAGAAGGCCTGAAACAGATGGAGAAACCACCTGCTTGATCTCATTCCGTGGAGGCCTACCGGAATATTTTAGCAGACCTTTGTTGCCGAACCGATCACGGATTCTTGCTTCCAACAATAGGCCTCATGCCTTGGTTCATAGCTTTTACAATGAAGTAGACATTGATTCTATCTCTTCTGTTCGTTACAGGACAGCAAGACAAACGATATACATTTCCCAAGTAAGCATTCTTTACCAATTTCTATATGAGGTTCTGGTGCAATACAATTGAAGGACAATTATTGTATGTTCTGAAACATCTTGTTTGGCTATTGACTACTTTAATATTTCATATTGTATTTTATGAGCTTTCGTTTCTTCTAAGGGCATGATCTTATCCTTTTCTTATGCAACCTTTCAGAAGCTGCATTGAATTATGCCTGCTCTTACTTCCTACGGACATCATGATCTTCTAGAATTCAACAATAAGGGCTATATATATCGAGGTCATTTCAGCTATAGTACTTCTGCATCATATTACGCTGAAATGTTAGAACACTAACAGAAGTAGGAAATCGTAAAGGTTAAGTTATTTGGTGTTATTTCGGTTTGCGTTGCTTTCAAGAATCATGTCATTGCAGGAATTTGTTATCGATTCGTGAATCTGCCTACTGACTGGGTGGGTTTGATTTCTATACATGTAGCATGCTGGGAAGACCATAAGGTAGCTAGACTATGTTACCTAGATATTTTTCCTATTTTGAACAGTTCGATAAGATACCTGGGATATATTTTTATTTAAGTCCTACCAAGCTGTCAGGACTGCAAGTTACGATTGTAATTAAAGAATCTGCATCTATGAATCAAAGAAAGCAATAGAAGAAACTTCTAGGGAAGTTCTAGAAACATAAACTTAACAACTAAGCAATAGCATATCCTTTGTATAGTCATATGTAACTAGTTGGCAAGAATGGCTTATACTCTATTGAGATTCAAGGTTTCCAGTCATTCAATTGAAAGAGTTTTGAAGCTATTTCTCAGTTGTACCTCTAAAGCAAGTTACAACCCAAAGCTTAGTTGGTTGGTTAGGCACTCCATTATCAAAGGAGGGTTCAGTAGTTTGAATTCCAACAGTATTGATTTATTCAAAAACATCAAGAAAATTTGTTCCTTGATTGTCGTGTAAACTTCTTTTGGTTTATTCAACTGCAATACTTGTACTGCAGTAGCATTACCATTTACTTCAGAAGAATCTGTTGTAAGATAATTGATCCGTCATCCGATAAGTCCTATCTGCTTCAACACTAATAGGTTTTCTGGCATTCATTTAGATAGTCAATCCAAATGTTCATTGGCTGTTGCTGAATATACGATACTTTACCTTCTTTTATTGCAAAGACAAAGAATTCCAAACAACTAAAGTGTTGATCTGAAGCATTTGATCATGAATTGTCCCATTTTTCATTTGAAATATTGTTAGTTTTTTAAATGTTAGTCTAACTATTAGAACCATAGAGATAGTATAGGTTGTCAGATCCATTTATGGGACTGAGATGACCATGTTAGGTGCATGTCCTCTGCCCAAAAGTCTCACTGAAAAGATGATAAATATATGTATAAAGTTACTCTAGACCCATGGACAGCAAGGGTCTTGGACAGCGTAGTTAGGGTATGTTAGCATTTACAAACGCACTAGACTTCAAAACCTTTATATAGTGAATCTGTTTGGTTCCTGCATACACTACACGTTGGGAGGTGCCAACAGTTGGGCTTATAAGCTTTAGTTCATCTAACATTGGATATGTTGAGGATTTATTTCATGAGCGTAGGTTGGAATAGTACAGTACGATTCTTTTCCTGTTTCAGTTTTGTCTAAGGCTAAGGACTTCAATTGTTATCACAAATAATTTGCAGACATTTAATTGCGATGATGTTACTGACCTGATAGTTGAAACCTTATGGTCTTGTAGTTTCTACGAGTGCTTCATAATGGGTCGATTCTTTTAGGTGCTTCAACTGTTTGTTATTTTGCAGAAGTCAGTTGTCAAATTATCTTTGAAGTCAAGATAGATTGAACTTTATTGGTATTTGTTTGTAAGGATTTACTGAGGCAGCAGGTATACTGGATCTTATTACTAACTATTTGGCATTAAGAAATTTCTGGAAAATGCAAATAATATTTCAGAAGATTCATATCTTGTTTCTGATGTTTTCAGTTGTGCATGCATAGTATTTAAGTTTGTCGTGATGTTGTTCTATCCTTCATTTATTTGATGTGTCTCCTTCACAGCATAAGCTAGCTTTGAAGCTCTTTGAGAGTCTTGTCTAATTATCATTTAGTCCTGTTTCTCACCCTTGTTTTGGAACCAGGAGTATATTGGTGATGACTTGGAATAATGGAGGCGATGTTACCTAACCTTCCTTCCACATATAGATCGACATATCATTGAAGGCGAGCATTTTTGCTAGATTGTCACTCTTTCTTGGGTTTTTGTTTCCAGTTTGATCTTTTGAACCTCCTCTCACATAAATATCTAGTGTTTAAATATGTAAAGTACGATATCTTTTATGACGCTTGCAGATATAGTAGCATCTTTTCAAGGCAGCATTTGTTGTAGACTTTCATGGCAAGCATCTCCAGATTGTGTTGGTGTTATTGTATTTTAGTTTCTTTAGGAGATTTACGCTATTCATTTTTTATAAGAAAGGAGTATATGTTAGTGATGGTGGCTATTAACAACAACATAAAGAGAATATTTTGGCAGTTCACGGTATTGGATTCTACTTCAAATGAATGGTGCTGGTCGATCGTCGTGCATTGCCACTGTTGACTGTGATGATGTGATTAAAAGCTCCAGGTCTTTTACTGATAGCATTTACATGAGGACAGTATGCATGATTTTTCATCTGAAGTATGTATAATCTATATGGTAAGAGCTATGCACTTCTGGTGTAGGAAAATAGAAAAGAAAATCTAGTATAATTGGTTCTGTTTTTCAGCCAACAAAATCCACACGTAATGGGGTCCTCCTTTGACCTAGTTCTGCTAGGTAATGTTTGTACTTGAGGCCCTTCATTTGATTATATTTGAATCCCCACATATAGATAGCAGAGTGAACTTTCTATGTGGAGCATGGTTATTTATGCTTAAGAAAGCGTGAATGAGCTAGCACCTTATTTATTAATTATTTCTGGTTATTACGCATCTTATATCTGCATGTGCGCTATATGTTAATAGTCAATAATGTTTAGAGGGCTACTTTGGTAGTCGTTAAATTGCACATCATATCATATTCATTAGACACTGCATAATTTTGCTTTTTTATATTTTTGTTTATTATAGCCAAGCTCCTTTGCTTTTTTTATTTTTTTTATTCTTATGCTACATTGCTATAGCTATGTAGCAAGTTAATAGATGCTTTGGGGAGCATTTTTGGTGAGGTTGCTCATGCAGAGAATCTCAGAATAAAGGAATCTATTTTCCTGATGATTTTCTTTTTCTGCATTATAGCTTCATTATTTAACTTGTTCTTGCTGTCTGTTAGGGTTTCCCCTCGCTACACGTGGATACGTTCGATAGTGACTTCTACTGGTTGATGGAGAGTGGTGTGGTACAAGGTTTCCCGTGAAATAGAACAGCTGAAGTGTGTATATCTTATCTGGTAATGTTTTTTGCTCCATTGCAAGTATAGTTCCCTTTTGAAATATCTCACTCTACTGAACCTTACTTTGCGTGTTTTTATCCAACATATACATCATTCTCAGTGTTATTCTAAATTGCGTTATGTCAATTAATAATCTCTATACGAACCAGTGAGCTTTGTTGGTTTGTTTTATCATTGCTTATATATTACTAGTAAAATATTCATATGCAACCTTGCGTGTGGTATACAATTGCTTCAAAATTTTTTTCTCACCAAAACAGATTATTGGTGATGGCTCGGATTGATAAAGGCTTATATATTAAATACTTCGTCCAATAGATGTTGGAAATCCTTTAAGATGGGGTTACGCAACAATGTACTAAGTTTTTTTGAACGTTTATTGCTATATTAATCACTTGAACACCATTTCATGTAAAACTGAGGTGTTTTTTTTGGTAGTTTGATTTCTTGAACATCTTTTCGTGTAGGTGTGTAGTTGTGGAAATGGTGAGAATCGATGAGGAGCTGTGTTGAAAAAGATACAAACAATTGTCCTTATCCAAGATCATTGAAGTCGCCCATTCATACAAGAAAGTTTCTTTCGTCTAGTTACTTCCATTCTGGTCTGAAGAGGCACCAATAATTTGAGTGAATTGCGAGAACACTGATAAAAGCAGGATTATAATATCGGCTATTTTTGAGGTCTTGTAATGATAGCCGTTGCTTTTAAGAATAGTGCTGACAACCTTTTAGACATGCAGGATAACAGTTCGGAACACACAAATCTTTCATCTAACTTTGTTTTATTTATCCACCTTCAGCATGGTGGCGTCCAGGTAGGTACGCAGTGAGGCAGTTATTGTTGGCGATTGGAATTGTCACTTCTCATACTGGGTTGAAGTAGGATTACAGATTATCCTGTTTCTTGGGATCATAAGCTCTACTCGTCTGACAAGTTACCAAAACTTGCATATAATTCGAGCTTGTGTGTAAGCACATTCAGGTGTCTTAATTTGTAGGGTGGTTTAGGTGTTACCACTATGTAACTTAGTGTACCTTTCATAATTTGCTTGCTGCAAAAAGATCCCATATTGGTTCAAAACTTAAGTATTTTTAATATGTTTCTAAAGGTAGTTTCAATTGCTCAGAGTTATATCCTGCTATCAGTAGATTATGTTGTTTCTGTTGTCTTTTTCCCCTTGCATGTTATGTTCCTTTCAGAGTACTAGGGAGTGATATATACATAAGGAGAATTATTAGAATTTGGCTCAATAATTAACTTATCTTAGATCTATAGATGTTCGACAATAGACACAATTATATCATTTTGGACGGGAGAGTTACTTATGGAAATTGACTTCAATGAAGATGAACCTGTATATCTTATACAATTTGATGTTGAATGCATAAGCTAGTAAAATTGATCGGAGTTATACGTAAGTCGTAAGCTCCATTTGGTTTTTTAAAATAAGTTTGTCTCTTCAAACTTTGTGGAGAAAGATTGCCATCATTAGCAAATAGCATCCACACAATCTTATAGGTGGCTCTTTTTACCTTGTCGTCTGGTTTAGTTTTTTTTTTTTTGAAAAGGGTCCTTTAGTTAATTGTATTGGAATTCTGCCCATTTTCTATAATAACGTATGTAGTTGTGTGGAGCGTAGTCATTTAGCCTCAACAAGCATGCTGTCCCTCTTCGAATTGTGAGCTCGATGTTAATAGTCATAAAATTTAATGGATAGTCTGGTAATTGTAAAAAATGACATAAGATATTAAGCTTTTGACATGTACTATTTTTTCTTTGTATGTTTATTCATTATTTATTATAGCAGAAGTTCCTTCTATATGTTTTTAGTTGTAGAAGCTATACTTTGACTGGGTTTATATTTATTTTCATGATTCTTATACTGCTTTGCCAAGGCTGTAGTTAGTTTCATTATTTAGCTTGTTATCAGCTTGTTTTAGGCTTTCCCCTTGCTAAACAAGCAGATTATATTCAGTAAGTGATTTCATTGTTAGGAGAAGAGGTAAATTACTGGTTTTTGTTTCAAATGAAACAGGACAGCCGATAGAAGTGTTTTTATTTACGGGGTAATATGTTTTTGTGTTCTAAATAAGAAAAGTTCTATGGGGATATAGTGTTGATGTTAATTGTTGTGTTGCAGGTATGCTTAAAGCTAATCAACTCTGCTCCTGTTCGTGTTTGAATTTTATATATATCACATAAACGTACTATTATCCAGGTAATTTCATAAGATGGCCAGATAGTGTTACCCAAGTATGCTGTTTCATTTTCATTTTATAGCAAAGGTATGCCTAGGCGTTACCCACGTCTAGAGGATGGTCATTGAGGAACCGTGGGCAGTTGGACTTGTGTGAGTCGTAGTCTTCTAACCTTGATTTCTTAATAAATATTATTGGCAATCTGTTTTTTCTTACAGCAACTGTTTTCTCAAGAAATAGTTTACCTATCTCTATTTTTTTTTTCTGGTCATCAAAACCAACGGAACGCTGGTTCATGTGTCAATTTTTTCAATGCAGACAATTCAAGCAGTTTTTCCCTTGCTCAGATATGTCGTCTACTTTTCCAAATCCTTTTCTTCCTACTTCGCCTGTTAAGCTTGCATACTAACAGTTTTCACCCTACCACTCATCGTCTCAGGTTGAAACACTTAATATGGGGCTGATTGGAGTGTCAATGTTTTCAAACCCATTCAATCGTTCAAGTTGTCACTTCTTTGCTTAGCTAAGTTGCCTGCTTCTTTGAATCATTTGTTGTTGCTTAACTTGTTGTTGTTGTTGAAATGAAGATTGGTTAGTTATTAACACATATACCCTGCGTATATAATCATCCTTTCTTAATTTAAATCTGGACCGGCTGGTTAGCTATCGACACTTACTAAATACACATGCCTGCTTATTGTTTTCTTATCTAGGAGTAGCTATTTAACTGATGGCTGTTTTCAACTATCTTTGCCATCTTCTAGAATTGCGTCCCTTCCTCCCTACCACTCCTAGAACATCTAAAGAAGCATCCCTTGCTTGGTCCCACATGCATACATTCATTTGTCTAACTAATTCCTGGAGATGCAGATAATTCATTTTAGGTGCTTATGTTCTGTTCAAGATTTAGGCTTATTACCTGTTTTAAGTTCTGTTATATGCATTTGCTTTAGTTATATTCGGTAAAATGTCACTTGGTAGATATAACATGTAAGTCCTTGCAGCTGCAACGAGTGCGTTAGAGTGTCAACATTACTTATATAGGCAATCTGCTAAGCATGAAGCTGTCATTTCCTGCTTAGCTAAGTCAACTGCTCTTTTGGATACACTTATTTTTGCTTAATTTTCTCAATTTTTTGGCATAGTTAATTTTTGTCCTATTTTTTCTTTTATTTGAGGATGTCAAAACCAATGCGTGCTTGATGGGGTATCAATTTTTTGCAACATCGATAGTCAACCAAGTAGAGTGCTAGCTTTGAGCATTAACATCTTCAAATATGGACAAGTTGCCGCTCCGTTACGTAGATAAGTGGTGTGCTTCTCTTATTCCTTTTCTTGCTGTTTAATTATTGTGCTTTCTTGCATGTGGATTGTTTTTACTCTATCCCTTTTGGTTAAGTGCATTGAATTTTGTTTGTTACCTTTGTTGGGAAATTCATAAACTGTGGATTGTGTAGCATAGATCATTTACTGGAAATTGTTTTCTGCTGCTTTTTCAAAGAAGAAAGATTGTTTGACCTTTTCAGTTGTATAAAGTTTGAGAGTTCTATGTTGGTGCTTTCCTAATGTTTCATTTCTAGTATTGCTTGTGGTACATAGGAGAGTGATCATAGTTGGTCCTAAAATATTGTCTCTGCAAAAGTTCATGTTGTAGCTTGTTGTTTTCTTCTTACTGTGAGATACTTCTAGAATATTGTGAGTGATCTAGGACACGTTTTATGGATGTTCTAATAGCATTCCTTACTCTACTTGCTTTTAGACTTGAAGTGTGCGGCTGGCACAATTATCGTGAATTCTATTGTCCAGTAAGAAGTGCTTGAGGTCTGCTGATTTTTATTTTCTTGTCGTGGAGATTCCTAGTATCGGTACTTTAGCTGTTATGGGCCATAAGACAATGACCGACAATCTAGGAAAATAGACATGTAATTTAGTTAATAAGACTACTAATTCTGAAGAGGTTTACCAATCAAGCAAAGTGGGCCTTGGTCACCTCTTATAATATATCGACGTGCTATTGTTAAGCAGCTCTGATTAAGGGCTTGCATGTAATTTTCTTTGTACTACGGCTTTACTTCCATTCTTTTTTTGTCCCACGTAATTCTTCTCATTAAGTTGCTTAATTTTTGTTTACTTGTAATTTTTTCTGTGTAATTTTCTTTTTTTTGAATGATTTTAAGTGTTTTACAACTCAAAGTTACAAAGAAGACTGGTAGGAGTTCATTTATGGCATGATGACTGTCCATTGATGGTCTTGTACCACAACATAATAGCTCGAACTTATAGTTAGGGCCTTGGTTCCTATCTAAGATCGTCTCTTTCTCAAGAAGAATCTACAAGTTAAACCTAAATTTAATCTAAGTATGCTTTCTGATTGTTTTCTCTCTTGCTCTTTGTTCAAAGAAAAAGAACCACCAAAATTCTTTTTGTAGGATAAATGTTTCTTCAATGAGACAATCAATCATGCATTAGTCTACCTACTTAGTTAAGTGCTACTCTGAGTCATTTTTCTGCTGGTGCTTTAATTTCTTGCTTTGCTTGTATACTAATTATTTTTGTTGCAGTCCTCTTCCTTTCAAGTTAAGGGAATTGATAGCTTTGTCTTTTGGAAAAGTAGTTGAAGCCCTACATTTGTCTTCAGGTATAGTGTTTGCTCCTTGAGATTGCTTTTGTAGATATTTCTTCGTTTACTTATTTTTGCATTTAATCAGCTATTTAGTACCTGTAAGGATTGGGTCAACTCTAGTGCTACGAAATAGTAGTCCATCAAAAAGCGGAACCCATTTTTGCTAAGAAAATCAGATTCTAATCTCGGTTAAATGGTACTGACAACTGTTTGCCAAGTATTAATACATATTCCCTGCCTAGTAATCCTACCTCTAGCTTAAAGTAAGGTTAGCACGTCCATAAATACACTCTGCATTCTTATTCATCCCTTCTCTACCAATATCATGTTTGTATCAGTTCTCTACCAAAGTTAGTAATGCATATTAACTAAACATGTAGTAAAAGTTACATGTTTCAAGTTATGTGGCTGCTTATATTGATTTGCAGGTTCACAGATTTACTTATAAAGTGAACCTCCACTTTGGAGCAATGTTGATTGTGAACGGATTTCTATGTCCATGGGGAAACATTGTTTGGTAAGGCCATTTTAAATTATTATACTCAAAGCAAAAGCATATAAAAAAATATCTTTTGTAATTTGAAATCTTCACTTAGTAGGAATGCGGAGAACTGCATAGATGTTTACTTAGACCCCATAGTTATCATGGTAGTTCATTGTTAAGATTCTTTCGTAGTTGTTGATTAACTGAGATCAGAGGATATCTTCAGAAGAGGTAGTTTGATTTAAGACTTATAGATGTGCTATTTTGTAGAATCATATATGTTTCTGTGAACTCTTGACATAGTAAGTTTTATCTTGTTTGCATGTCTTGACAACCTACAACAGTAACTTTAGATAGTGTGGAAATCGATTGTGGGTATTCAGGTTGTTACCAGTGGTCTTCTGTTTGAATGAAATCTGTTCTAAAAATTTCTCTTCCTTTACGACTGATTCTACCGTTGTCTGCGATAGAATTTTTCAATTGGAGTTTTTGTTTGATTTCTAAGAACATCGCAATCACCTATCTTTATAGTGGTATTAGTTATACTATCTTTTATTTGGTAAAACAACACGGTGTAGATATAATACAAAATTGTTTACAGCTAGAAGTAGGCTGGTTTGAGTGGGAACTTTCTTTAATGCAGGCAATCAATTATCAAGCAGTCATTGTCCTGCATAGCTAAATCACCTTCTCATTAACCCATTCATTGTTACTTTGTCAGGTTGTCTGCGTAGTGACCGTTTGTCGTATCCCTTGTTTATTTTTTCTGGTTATCAAAACAAACAGAATGCTGGTTCAAGTGTCAACATTTTGCAATGCCGACAATTCAAGCAGTTGTTCCGTTGCTTAGATAAGTTGCCTACTTTTCTAATTCCTTTTCTTCCTCTTCACTTGTTAAGCTAGACTTGCATACTTATTGTTTTTTACATATCACTCATCCTCTCAGCTTAAACAACCTAGCATGGGGCTGGTTGGAGCATTACCATTTTTAAACTCTATTAATCGATCAAGTGGTCACTCCTTCGCTTAGCTAAGTTGCCTGCTTCTTTGAATCCTTTTGCTGTTGCTTAACTTGTTCCGGGTTTTGGAGGACTGGTCAGTTATTAACATGTACCCTGCATTGAAACTTGCATTGGTGATTGCAGCTTTTACCTTCAGAAGGGGCTTTGGTTGCTCAGCCAGAGAAGTTCTTGATTTGTAGAACCTGGAGGCAAGCTACGTAACAATTTACTCTGTCATGGTTTTTATGAGATGTGTGTAAGATGATGATTCTTGTAATATTATCGTTTTTGCTTAGGAACATTCTTGATGTTCTTCTTCTTTTCTTCCTGGTTAGACATTTGTTGCATAGCATATTAGTAAAATATGAGTTACTTATGGGGTTGAGCAAATAGTAGACAAGTTGCACTAATACTGCCAGAATCTTGAGTAACCATGTCCCTTTCATACCTCTGTTAACCTAAGACGTAAGTGTATTTACTTGTTTCTCATGCAAATTACATTTGTATGCATACGAACAGCAAGTTCTCAGAAACATAAAAACTTATGCTGGATGATTTTATTGATCACTTTTTGACCAAGATTCCAAAAGTTGTGAATGACAGATAGCACAGTCTTTAAACATAGAGGCTAAAGCCACTTCTGTGTTGTATAAAAAGATGGAAAAGTGATGTGAATTCATAAGTTCCTATTTCTGAAAAGGGTCTCACGTGTGGAGGAACTAGAAAAGGTTAACAACCAGACCCTTGATGGGTGTCAAAAATTTTGACACTCGCATTGGTGATTTACTTTGGTGCTCAGCTAGCAAAATATGATTAGTTATGCCAGTGAGGAAATGGCACTAATACTGCCGTTTATACTTGACTATGCTACAAAGCATTGAAGAAGCAAACTTAACCAGAATCTGGAAGTAACCATGTCGCTTAGATGCTTGTGGTCGACCTAATGTAAGTATACTTGTCTCAAATGGCACTTGCACTTTATCTACTGAATATTATGTTAACATTGTGGCACTGCCATGATTTGATGGTAATACAGTGCCCTTACCACCCAAGCTAGGTGGCATTTGCTAGACGGATTTATAGTTACAAAATAGGAATCAAGAAGACAAAGACCTTTCGTAGCTTTTACTTACACAAGCATTTACAATAAATATTTGTGTCATGATATGCAATGTAAATCTCCTGCAGCAAGCTCAATGACTTTAGTGATTGCTACAATTCATCGGTTCCCCCTTCTAATTTACAAGAATATTATAAGATTATTCTTCTGTATCCTCTGTGCTGTTGGAGGCTTTATTGCCATCAGTATTTCGTAAATTTAATCTTTAATGCACTTGTAGAATGAACTCATGACCATCATTCATGGTTAGACTTTTCTGGTGTATATCCTTATTATAGTACTTTCCCTTATATCTTACTTTGAGTTTTGACTCTTTCTGGAATTTTGTTCAAGTTAATGTAAAGCTTCTCCTTGTTGAGGAAATTATATATTAGAGTTACATACTAAGAGAGCGTGTGCTTGGTCCGTGATCTTCATCAACTGGGCATAGCATTTCCATTATGATTGTAGACAAAGTAGCAATTTAAATGCTGGATCCTTCCTAACAAAAGAACAATTACCATTTCGTTAGGGAGGTTTAGATGCTGGGAAAGGTTTTGAGAACTTCTGGTAATAGATGGATGAAGCACAAGCCATCCTAGTCCAGCAAGCCACGCTAGATCACACACTTAGGGGGATTGAATGGCCCTTCTGAAGCTAAATATGTTAGAATGATTAGATCTTACAAAGTACTGTTTGAGTGTGTAACTTGTCTAGTTTTGCATTATTTTTGTAACATTTGACTAACAATAGGGTCCTTTCGGTTCTTTGAGGAACTATGAGTGCTTATTTGGGCAGCCTTTTTTATATGGCAGTTGGTGATTTATTTATAGTTGATGAGAATTGGAGTTTTGTCTTGTTGCTTGACTTGCATTCACATTTGATTATTCTTCTTTATTCAAATTATTTGCAGGTAACTCCCGTCACATGGAAGAAAAGGAGCTTAAGATAGTTGATACTTCTAACCATGTCAGATCTTAGTACTGGAATATAGAAAGCTTGTGTTAATAATGTACTCTATACTTCAATAACGTTTGCATAGAGACTATTGCATACAAACAATTAAACATGGAGTTGTTCATTTGTATCTGTTTGTTTATTTTGGTCAAAATGTGGGACATTAGTCTTTTGTCTTCTCCTTTGCCTGCTTAATTTGATAGGCAAGTCAGGAAAAATTGTGTACTCTTCCTTCTATTTTCACATATCTCTTAGTTTGGCAGTTCTGTCAGTCTGCAGTTATGAATTTAATACATTGGCCATTCCTTTCATTTGTTTCTAAAGGTAAGTTTTTTGTGATATTTTAGATGGATTAGTTGCAAATGAAATTCATCTTAAGGATGAGGTGGACTAGATTGCAATGATATTGGATTAATAGGAATGCCTATTTTCTTTTTTCAATATTTGTTGTTTTTATTATTCTTTGATTGATTTTGGTTCCTCTTGTCCGCAGATTTCATTGAACGTGGAAGCATTACACTGGCATAAAGAAGCTCGAATGTTCAAGGGCTTATCCACGATCTGGTGAAGAATGTACAACTCTGTTCTGATTTTAATCCGATGGTTTTGCAGATGAATGGGGTATCAGTTTGGCCTTTGGATGTCTTTATTATTTATTTATTTATTTATTTAGTATCTACTTGTTTTCTGGTTTTGAAAGCCTTAGACAAATACTATTTGCAAGAATTGAATCTACCGTAGTCTTTGTTATTTGAAATCCGTTATTTTGCATGGTTATAATAAGTCCTTTGTTTTTTGAAGTTCCTAAACTTAGGCCATTTATTTGTTCTTACCTTTTCCCCTTTTAACTTGGTTTATCATTTAGTGTCCATTGTTGTGAAACTTTTACAAGACGATAAACAGTATGATTCTCTACTTGTGGGCTTCCATTTATACTTCAGACTTTTAATGTAAGATGCAAGACCTTGGTAAAATTACAACATACATTTTGTTGGGTTGCTTTGATGCAGTTTTTGAGCAGGAGAATTAACTTTGTTCACAAATTGCAGTTCGATCTCAGATCATTAGCAAATCATCTAGTATTCCTTTCCGAAAAAGGTAAGTTTTAATTGCTTCAGAAAGAGTTAGTTGCATTGAATTCTTGTTAATGAAGCTCAAAAAAACTGCAATAACATTGGACTCTTTGAGAATATTCTTTTTCTTTTTTAGGATTTTAATTTTTTTCGGTTTTTATGTTACTCCATATACTGTGCTTGATGTTTGGTTTTCTTGGTCTTTATTATTCTGTAATGTATGAAAAAATTAATCGTTTGCAAAAACATTACAATGACATAAAGTAGTTCATCCTCTGAGGAATGTTCAAGGCTTCTTCCTTTTTCAGGGAAAGAATGTGCAAGTCTGATCTGAATCCAATTCAACTGTTTTTTGTTGACGTATTGTTTGGTTTTGATGGGATAATGATTCTGCAGCGTGTGTATATATACCCACCAACATGATCGGTTGAAATGATAAAACAACAGAACCCCCAATTTCTATAAATTTTTGTTAAAACTAAGTCAAATGTCTTAAATTCTTTTTTGTTGTACCAGTTATTGATTAACAATGGGATCGGAGGAGATTTTTCTAACAAGGTAGTTTGATTTATAGATGTGTTCTTTTGTAGCATTTCATATTAAATTGCATGAACCCTTGACAGAGTCAGTTACATCTTGTGTAACTGTCTTCTTCATTTTAATAGTAACTTTAGAAAGTCATTGATTAAGTGGTGGCTATTGATTTGTTACTGTCTTCTACTTGAATGAAAATTTGTTCTAACAATTTCCTTTCCATTATAGTGATTCTCTTGCTGTCTGATATAGAATTATTGAATTAGAGTTTTTCTACTTGAATGAAAATTTGTTCTAACAATTTCCTTTCCATTATAGTGATTCTCTTGCTGTCTGATATAGAATTATTGAATTAGAGTTTTTCGTTTGATTTACATGAACATCGCAATTGCTTATTTATAGTTGTATTAGTTATACTATATTTTATTTGGTAAAACAACACGTGTAGATATAACATGAAATTCTTTGCAGTTGGAAGTGGGCTGGTTAGAATGTATAAATTGTTACATACACTGATTTGTCTGAGGTTAAGTGAGAAGATGATCCAGGATCTATGTGGAGTTGCATATAACCCGGGAAAAGAATTGTTCATGGTGTGTGGTTAGGTATATTAGTACATACTAGTGCACTAGATCTATAAACCATCTTGTATATTCCGAAGATTGGTTGATTCTTAAGTACATTTTTGTTTTGATATTGTTTTGAAGTGTATATGAGTTTTTGGTTTCCTTAGAAAACATGCTTCTATCCTTTTATAGTGCAACAAAGCAGAAGCCTGATCGCATCATATTTTGCAGTGTTTCAGTTACGTATATTTTTAGGTTCTTTTACCTTCTCTTCATGTCAGTAAAAGATAATCATAGAATGACTTAAGTGGATTCAATACATGGCTGTTCCTATTGACAATTAAAAGTAGGAATATCGCTGCAAACACTAAGGAATAATTTGCGTTGTTGCATAGTGGTCAAAACATATCATGTCATTGCAAAAGCAGCTCTGCACATTACCACACCTTGTATAATGAAAATAATTTATTTCATGTATAGGGACAAACACCTATAAATAATTTTGCAGTATGTGTTTATTGCTATGTTTCTTGTGTTAGATCTAATTATGTCCTATGCATCAAAGTATGTACCTTACGTCTTTCTGCACTAGTGCATATATTCTGGTGGAAGAGATAAGGTTCGATTGGTAAGTTGATGTCTTGCTATAAAGATGTCTTTGACTTAGCATTATATCATGCAATCTGCTGATTATGTTGCTTCTGATGTTTTCAGTTGGGCATGCATAATATTTAAGTTTGTAGTGATGTTGTTCTTTCCTTCATTTATTCAATGTGTCTCCTTCACAGCATAAGCTAGCTGTGAAGCTCTTTGAGGGTCGTGTAATTATCATTTACCTTTGTTTAGGAACTGAGAGAATAGGGTGATGACTTGGAATGAGGGAGGCGATATTACCTTAACCTTCCTTCCAGATATAGATCGACATATCATTGAAGGCGAGTATTTGTGCTAGATCGTCTCTTTCTCAGGTTTCTGTTGTCAGTTTGGTCTTTTGAACCTCTTCTCACATAAATATCTAGTGTTTAAATATGTGAAGTACGATATCTTTTACGACCCTGCAGATATAGCAGCATCTTTTCCGAGGCAGCATTTGTTGTGGACTTTCATGGCAAGCATCGACGATCTAGAGATGGTGACAGCAATCTGCATGATGGTGCCAAGTTAGGAATTTACTTGATCGCCATTATAATGCCATGTAGTGATCTTAATTACAAGATGCTCCAGGTTAAAATAAATTTGATAGCTTAAACAACAATGCTCAACCCTGAAATAGATTTGTTGATTATTGGGGCGGCTGTGATTGCAATTTTTACTGATTCCAGTGGAGATAATATTGGTTGTTGGTGAGGTCACCTTCCTTGCAATACTGAACAAGGCTAAAAAACATGCGTATAAATAGGACTTTGGTTTTGTTGATTTGTAATTTGAGTTTTGGTATATTCCATTCCTATTTACTAAATCTCGTTTGAAAGAAACATCATCCTGAGGATGTTATATGCCTTTACGGCGATCAGTGTGATGTTCTATAATGCGATTCATATGGTTGTACCTGCACTAGCCTGTAGATTTGTTTTTGGCTTATTTCATCTGGGGTGCATATAGTGCTGGAGCACTACCATAAGCTTCAGAGGAATTTGTCTTCGAAATTTATCCCTTAATTTAGTTGGTCTGTTTGCTTCAATACTAACATATATTCTGTGGTTCTTTAAATAGTTTAACCAAATGATAGTTGGCTGATGAATCTACTTTGTTTTACCTTCTTGCATAGGAAAGAAAGAGAACTCAAAACAGCTAAAGTGTTGATCAGAAGCATTTGATCTTCAAATCCAAAATGTTACTGCCGCGATAATTTAGTTTCTTGGATCAATTAATTGGACTGTGTGACCATGTTAAGTATATGGTACCTATCTAACGTCACACAGAGAAGATGATCAAGATCTATTGCTTTAAATCCAGGGAAAGAAACAGCATTGTCAGGTATGCTACCACTTGAAGGTGCTGTTGAAGTTTAAAACCATTATGCGCTGAAATTCTTTTTGGTTTTCACGTACTTTATGCTATACAGATTATATTTCTGTTATTGTATTTTAGTTTCTTTACGGAGATATGTTGTCCTTTTTATATATTATAAAGGAGCATATGCTAGTGATAGTGGCTATTTTATCAACAAAGTAAAGAGGATACTTTTGGCAGTTCAGGGTATTGGATTCTACTTTCAAATGAACGGTACTGGTCGATCACTCATCGTGCATTGCCGCCGTTGACTGCAAGGATGTGATTAAATCTTCTTTTACTGATACGCATATCTATGAGGACAGTATATATGATATTTGATCTGAAGTATCTGGAATACATGTGATGCTGGAAGTAGGCTGGTTAAAGTTTAACTTTCTTCAATGCAGGCAATCAAGCATGAAGCAGTCATTGTCCTGCCTAGCTAAGTCACTTACTCTTTTTAATCCATTCATTGTTACTTAACTTGGTCAGTTTGTTCGCCGATTATTTGTCCTATCTCCTTTTTGTGTTCTCTGGTTATCAAAACCAACAGAATTCTGGTTCTAGAGTCAATTTTTTGCAATGCAGACAATTCAAGCAGTTGTTCCCTTGCTCAGATAAGTTGTCTACTTTCCTTTACATCCTACTTCACTTATTAAGTTATACTTGCATACTTACTGTTTCTTACCGTATCACTCATCATCTCAGGTTGAAACACCTAACATGGAGCTGAATGGAATGTCAATGTTCTCAAGTCCGTTCAATCGATCAAGTGGTCACTTCTTTGCTTAGCTAAGTTGCCTGTTCTTTGAATTCTTTTGTTGTTGCTTAACTGTTGGGGTTTTTGTCAATGTTCTCAACTCACAAACCCTGCCTTCAACATCTTCGATATACTTCTCTCCTGTAAGTTCTCTTTTTCGACTCTATAGCTTTGTTTACAATAGCGTTTCCTACATTGTTATGCATTGTATTTACGTTTGTTTATGAAACTGCAGTGGTGCGGCTGCTCATAGATAGTGCAACTCTGAAAGCTAAGTGCTGAACCTGTTGCTTTGATATCTTTTATTTTCTGCTTTTGTTCATTTTCCACTGTTTGTTGGAGGGAATTACTGTTCCTTTGTGCCTACCTTTCATGGGTTGGTTGTTTGACGCTGACTGTTTCTTGCAGGAAATTTGTTTTAATTTAGATTGCTGTTATCGAACGTTATGGATTCAGGTAGTTTCTCTTCGGGTTACTCTCACTCCCGGCACAGATTGCAGTTTCGAGAAGCCGCCGCAAGCAACTACGTGCTTCTGCTGGCTCCTTCTCCAGCTCCAACTTTGGCTTTCGCAAGGAGAATGTACGCCGTTTCTGTTTCAAAATTTTCATCGAAATTCTTCTTCTGAATTTAAATAAATTTCAACAATGTTCTTGTCAGTGGTTTATTTTATGAATTTTCCTATGAAGGATTCCATAATTGCAATTTTCTAGTATTTTTTCTAACCTCTCCCAGAACTGATACTGGATTCTTGCTTTCATGAATAGGCCACATTCCTCGTTTCATAACTTTTACAATCAGTTGGACATTGGCTCTGTCTCCTCTCTTGATTACAAGACAGGTAGAGAGAGGAGATACATTCCCCAAGTTATCTTTCTTTACCAAATTCTCTATAAGGTTCTGGTCTGTTTTGCATCTAGAGTTGTTATTAATGTTTTCTAGGGATTTTTTGAGTAATCAGAGAGGACTCTAGATGCGTCTGATATTTTCAGCATCTGCTACTTGAATCATCTTAAATGGGGAATAATTAATGTGCTTACAACTGCTGTGGGGAATGCTGTTTGCTGTGGATGCATCAAGTGGATCGGCATCTGAGCTAATGACTGTTGAAGATGACGTCAGTCCAGTTACTAGCATCTGCTGGGCTCTTGATAGCCAGCATCTTGCTGTTGGTTTGTATTCCTCGCAAGTGTAGTTGTTTGATACAACTTCGAATTGACTGTTTAGTTCTTCTCTGCAATTCTTGTTAGTTTGACACGTACGCTATTTTTAATTCTTTCAAGGCATTGCATCTGATTGTCCATGCATACAGAATTTCTGCAACTACAATTCCTTCAGTAGTAGTTTTTAGGCATATTTTTTCCGTTCCCAATCAATTTAGTCATGTATGGTACAAACTCTGGACTGTATCTTGTTACTGCCATTGACTTTGAATTTCAGTGTGTATTCCACAACTTGCAGCTTGTTGGTGAGCTAATTTTGTCTTTTTTGTAATGCTGATGCAGGTATTGTCTCTCCCAATTGGGCACCAGTCTCTTGTTGGACCACTCACTTGGAACAACAGCATACTCACTAGTGGATGTATAGATGGCATGTTCGTAAAAAGTGATGTCCGAATGTGGTCTCTTGTTGTCCATACTTACCATGGTGTCGCTGGTAGTCTGTGGTCTCAAATGATCAGGCTCTGGCAAACAGCTAGCCAGTGGTGGCAATGATAACCTTCATCTGGGACCTTTTAAAATGTCTTTCTCAAGCTCTTCTGCCCCTGCCAATCAGAACCCTTGGCTTCATAGATTCTGCAGCTGCAGTCCAGGTGCTCGCATTGTGTCCCTTCCAGAGAAACATATAGCTTGGTGATTGTGAGAATGGCTGCTGCATCAAACTCTGGAGAACACAAATAGGTGCCTGCCTCAACTCGATTGATACCGGCTCGCAGATGTGTCTTTTACTGTGGTGCAAGAAGGGGATAGCTGCTGATTCCCATGAGTTCGCAGAGAACCAATGCAGTTTGTGGAAGTTACCCTCTATGGCGAAGATAACAGAGCTGACCGGCCACGTATACAGCAGCTCGTAATAGCACAGGTGATGCAAGTTATCCTTGAGCAGGTTTTATTCTCATTTAAGACTGGTATTCAGTTTTCTGATCTTTTGTTTTATGTTCGCATCGAATTTTCATCCGAGTCTTTCCAGAAACAAGATATGAATCTTCTGAAATATTGTTGCATATACCAGAAATTTCTTAATGCCAAATAGTTAGTAATGAAATCCAGCATACCTGCTGCTTCAGGAAATCTTTACAAACAAATACCAATAAAGTTCAATCTATCTTGACTTCAAAGATATCATTTCACGACTGAGTTCTGGTAAAGCAACAGACAGTTGAAGCACCTAAAAGAACGGACCCCTTATGAAGCACTCGGAGAAACTTCAAGACCATAAGGTTTCAACTATCAAGTCAGTAACATCATCGCAATTAAATGTCTGCAAACTATTTAGTGATACTAGTTGAAGTCCTTGGCCTTAAACAAAACTCAGAGGAAAAAAGTCATACTTTACTATTCCAAGCCAGCATGCTCATGAAATAAATCCTCAACTACATCCATGTTAGATGAACTAAAGCTTATAAGCTCAACTGTTGGCAGCTCCGCTCCCAAAGTATAGTGTATGCAAGAACCAAACCGATTCAGTATATAAAGGTTTTTGAATTCTAATGCGTTTGTAAATTCTAACATACCCTAACTACACTGTCCAAGACGCTTCCTGTCCATGGATCTACAGTAACTTTATAAAGATATTGATCATCTTTCCAGTGGGACTTTTGGATAGACGCCATACACCTAAGATGGTCATCTCAGTCCAATAAAATGGATCTGACAACCTATACAATATCTATGGTTCTAATAGTTAGACCAACATTTAGAAACTAACAATCTTTCAAATGAGAAATGGGATTTCAAGATCAAATGCTTCAGATCAACACTTTAGTTGTTTGGAATTCTTTGTCTTTGCAATAAAAAAAGGTAAAGTATCGTATATTCAGCAACAGCCAAAGAACATTTAGATTGACTATATAAAAGAATGCCAGAAAACCTATCAGTGTTGAAGAAGACAGGACCTATCAGATGACGGATCAATTATCTTACAACAGATTCTTCTGAAGTAAATGACAATGCTCCTGCTGTACAAGTACTTGAGTTGAATAAACCAAAAGGAAGTCTACACGACAACTAAGGATCTCGTTTTCTTAATATTTTTTGAATAAATCAATACTGTTGGGATTCAAACGACTGACCTCTCCTTTGACAATGAATGCCCAACAAACCAACTAAGCGTTTGGGTGTAACTTGCTTTAGAGGTACAATTGAGAAATAGCTTCAAAACTCTTTCAATCGAATAACTGGAAACGTTGAATCTATAGAATATACGTCATTCTTGCCAACTAATTACATATGGCTATACAAAGGATATGCTATTGCTATAGTTGTTAAGTTTATCATTCTAGGCTTTCCTAGAATTTCTTCTTTGCTTTCTTTGATTCATATGTGCAAAAATTTTAATTAATCAAACTGAAATTCAAGATTGTAACTTGCAACCCCAACAGATTGCTAGGTCTTAAATAGAAACATATCCCAGGTATCTTACTGAACTGTTCAAAATAGGAACAATGTCTAGGCAACATATTCTGAGCACATAAAATGAATAATCTGCATCTCCAAGAATTAGTCAGATATATGAATGTAAGCGTAGGGGAACACGTGATGCACAGGATGGCTTTTGTAATGTGCTTGAGCGGTATGGACGAAGGAATGCAACTCTAAAAGAAGGCAACCATAGTTGAAAGCAATCTTAAATAGGCCACTGCTACATAAGAAATCAATAATCATGCGTGTTGTCTTTTAGGAAGTGTTGATAACTAACCAGGTGGTACAGATTTCAAATTAGAAAGGATGATTAATAGGCAGGGTTTATGTGTTGATAACTAACCAATCTGCACTCCCAAAAGCCCAACAGTTAAGCAACAACAAAAGAATTCAAAGAACATGCAACTTAGCTAAGCAAAGAAGTGGCCACTTGATCGATTGAACGGGTTTGAAAACATTGAAGTTCCAATCAGCTCCATGTTAGGTGTGTCAACCTGAGATGATGATTAATATGGTAAGAAACAGTAAGTATGCAAGTATAACTTTAACAAGTGAAGTAGGATAAAAAGGATTTAGAAATGCAGACTAGTACTCTGAGCAAGGGAACAACTGATTGAATTGTAAGAATTAATTTTTAACGTTTGTAAAACCTTCAGCCCCTTTTCTTGCATTGAATTGGTAGTAATATTGGTTTTGCAGGCTTTCTCAAAGGGATGCTTTCCTCAGGCAACTGCAGGATTGACAACATGGTAATCTTTATTATTAATTTCAGATGTTGGTCTCATGTAGCTTGTCAGCATATAAACCCAAGCAATTTATTAACAATTTTCTTTTGATTATGTTTATCTGCGTTGGTCGAGTTGCCTATTCCTCCTTGTTGGACAGCTTGATTATCATAAACCTTGTTCATGCTTCGATCGATTACCAAACTGGTGGGAGGCTAGTCACACCAGACAATTTGTTTCTGAAGCCATGTTTTAAATCTAATGCAGGAAAGCTTCTGTAACGGCTGATATTGTTGCTAAAAGTAGCTTCTAAACATTCCAGGTATAAGATTAGGCCTTCGTACTGCTCTTACTTCATCTTAGCTATCTTATGCAAATAATATGAATGGAACTCTCTTGCACATTGCTTAGTTTGTTACGTTATCACAGAACTATTTGTTTTTTCCTCACTTCCACTGAATATTTCTAGTTGTCATAGCGTATAGTCTGATCTATTGCAATCCCCTTCGTTCTTGTTCATGCTAATATTTTAGTTTTGGTCTTTGCTTTCCTTGATGTTGTTCTTAACTAGGTTCAATCGCATTTAAAGTGCTTCGCATAGATGCTTTTCAGAGGTTTTGCATAAGGATAAAGTTTCCCCTGCCCTGTAGTTTTGTGATAATGATAACCTTAGTGCCAAATCGTACTTGTCCTTAGTCGAATCTGTATGATGTGCCCCCTTCTGTGATAAATCCTATCTGCTACATAAAATATGTTTTTATCGCCCTATCTCTTATGGTAAGCCATCCTGCAGTTAACACGTGCTAGGCTGTTTGATTAACTTAACTGACTTCTGAAGATAATTTCATGTCTCCATATCACATCACTGTGCTTCTTTTTGTTACATAGATCTAGAGTAAAATAATGCACTTCTGCAGGTGATTTGGGTAAGCTGTTTCCTAGAATCTCTCAACAATTACAAGCCCTTTCATTTTGGTCATGAAGGGCTAACATGGATAGTCTTCTGTTTCAGATGTTTAGCTGGTTATTCTGGTGAAACCATCTGCCTATGAAAGTGCATTGTAGACGTTGGTCATTTTGTCCTACAGTCTTCAACTTCTGTCGATATGTTTCTCTACTGTAAGTTCTCGACTCTTATAGCTTTATTTATAATAGCGTTTCATGCACTGTTTTGCATTGCTATTTACTTTTGTTAATGAGGCTGCATTGGTGTGGCTGCTCATAGGTAGTGCAACACTGAACTGTTGAGTGCTGAAACTGTTGCTTTGATATCTTTTATTTTCTGCTTGTGTTCACTGACCACTGTTTCTTGGAGGAAATTGCTGTTTCTTAGTGCCTACCATTCATTGGTTGGTTTTGGTGATGCTGACCGTTCTTGCAGGGAATTTGTTTTAATTTTTGTGTTGTTATTTGGATTTCTGCTTTTGAACATTATGGATTCAGGTAGTTTCTCTTCATTTTGCTCTCACTCCTGGTTCAAATTGCAGTTCTGATAAGCTGCCGCAAGGAACTACGTGCGTCCGCTTCACTTCTTCTTGCATAAGGAGAATGTAAGCCGTTTCTGTTTCAAAATTTTCATTAAAATTCTTATTCTGAATTTAAATAAATCTCAATAATGTTCTTGTGAGACTTTTTGTTTTATTGAATTCTCCTATGTAGGATCCCAAAAACGCAATTTTCTAAGATTTTTTCCTAAACTATTTCCAAACTTATGCTGGATTCTTGCTTTCAACAATAGGCAACATTCCTCGATTCATAACTTTTACAATGAATTAGACATTGGCTCTGTCTCCTCTCATTGTTACAGGACAGGTAGACAGAAGAGATGCATTCCCAAAGTTGCATTCTTTACCAAATTCTCTATGAGGTTCTTGTCTGTTTTGCATCTAGAGTTGTTATTAATGTTTTCTAAGGATTTTTTAAGTATGCAGAGAGGACTTTAGATGGTTACTAGGCTGGTCGGAGGTTGTGTTGACCAGGCAAATCGTTCCACTAGCATTTAATGTATTGCATTTAAATAGAGTCGTATTTAGAATTGATTTTTTGGCATGGATTGATTATAGTAGAGCTGTATTCACCACTTTTTGGTGTGAAAAGAACTGAGAGGTAGCTTTTTGGTTTTATAGATGTTTCTTTTTGCTCATTGATCTGTTTACCTTTGGCCTAGTGACTATTTAGGGGAGCTCTTTGTATTACCTAACGGATGTAATGCTTAATAACTAGGACTTTGTAGTTGGCTATTAAGGTGGATTCCTTTGTTAACATAAGTACATCGGAGGGTAAAGTACCAAGTTTGGTGGTCCTGTATGGAATTGTTTTGCAGGAAAGATGAATCCTTGCTGGTGGTTGCTCTTGTGACAGTTTATCATTTGTGTCGCTATTTGAACATTTGATTTCTGTTTAATATCTGAATATTCATGACAGGTGAATTTTGGCTGTAATTCTGAAGATTTGAGGGTGTCTCTTTATCCATCTTTTGAAACCTCCACTATCTGCACAAGAATTTGCTGGTCAATTTTGAATATAACCGGCCTATATGTTTTGGTGTAAGTATTGGTTTCAGTTAGTATTCTTTGTTTTTGTATTCCTTTAATGTAGTTTGTCTCATGTGTCAAATTTTTTCTGGTTAGAATATTCTTCTATTAGGGATCCGTTAAATTCTGATATCGAGATGTAAAGAAGAAGCCAAATTGATGGATATGCTTTTAAAATCTTGATATTGACTCTGTTCTTGAATTATTTTACCAATTTGTTGGCCCACTTATCAAGTGGTGTTGCTTTTGTTTCTCCAAGAATAGTCTCCTAAGTCCTAGAATACTCATCTTGGGTCTATGCATCTGATGTTTCTTCTTCTGAGATAAAGGCTTGGTTAGGCCTACAAACATGTGGTATGAGCTGTTACATTAAATATCCTGTTGTTATATGGAGATGTTTAGCTTGTGTACCACTTTTCCTTGGCTTCCTCTTACTTCATGAGTTGATGTTAAAAGTTGTGTGGATAATTGTGTTGAAGATGTGCCATATGTGGTTTTACATTAAATATCCTGTTGCGTTTATTTTTCCATGAGCATATTTTAGTCACCTGATTTCTTTTGCGACTTATTCAGTTGAGAACAAGAACCTCTAAGCAATTGGTGAGTTTTGCAAAGATCATTCCTGATATATTATAGTTTGTAGAAATACAACGTGAAGATCAAAAGTCAACATTTAAAACTTATGCTTATCCTGTCCAAAGCCTAACAGCAACTATGGCTTTTCTGGTGTGCTCTCACTTTCATGGAGCTCCTGGTTACTTAAAAATCATGTTCCTTCCACATATAAAAATACAGTGTGTTTGCTTCATATTGTTGAAGGAGCCCCAAAAAGTGTTAGGAAAAAGGTAATTAAGAACTACATGGAATCGTGTAATATTTGCATTAGAAATTGCAACAAGATTGTTTTGTGCATGCATTAATTGAACTTTTTTTGTTTGGTGTTGTATTTGGTACTTTTGGGTTGGGATGAACAAGGTCCAATGAAGAAGAATGATAAAAACATTTAAATTTAACAAACACAGGAAGTCTTGTTCGTTAATTATACAGACTTACTGCTTGCAAATGTTTGAGGAGCAATTTCTGAACAATCTTAACTAAATGGTTTAAGCAATTATGGATTAATTTCAAAGGGAGATGTTCAAAACACATCTCTTCGAGCACTTTGCTTTCTGTCTGCTCTTTGGCATTTACTGCCCGTCACTAGCATATTTGCAATAGCATGTTTAGGTTCAACATTGAGATCTTTCTGAACTTAATCCCTCTATGCTTTCTGAAATCTATTTCTGATTTGGCAGCTATATTTTTCAGCCATTGCTGTACTTGAACTCATCCTTTATTGGTCTAATATTAGTATAACATAATTTATTAGCAAAAGTTTCCCTAAAGTTGCTAGATTGTTGACACTTTTACCCCTCTTATTACCGGTTGTCTACTTTATTATCTTCTCCAAAAATGCTTTTAAAGATCATTTCCCAACAGTTGTCTCCAGCCGTCAGGATTCCTTGGATAGAACTTAAGAGAATTCTAATGTGCAGAGATTTGTTCTAGGACCGGATTATGGAAAAATGTGGTTTGTTTGTCTTCTTGACCTTGTTTTGCTACTACTGTTGCTGCATTTGCTTGTTTAATTTATTTTTGTCCTCCCTTTTGCTTCAGTTACCATGGGCAGCATCAGTTGGAATGATTTTCCATGTTCCAGTCTTTCAGAATAGCCTCACAACAGCAACCTCCTCGCCTTCCTCTTTTTCTGTGAGTGTGAGTTTGATCTGCTGTTGACTGGAAACTGATTGGTCATAAATTTTAGTGTAAAAGTAGTTGCATAGTTTTGTAAATAATTGCCTTATGATTCGCTGTTTCATTGCCTTAAACATTGTTTAACTCAGTTTGTTATCAGAATTGTGAGTGGTTGTCGGACTGGTTGGAGTGTATGTTATGTCCAGTTATTGGTTGCAGCAGTCTTGGTTTAGGAATAATTGTGGAAGACCTTCTTTATTCGTTCAAATGGTTTCTAAAAGTTGGTTTTATTCAGTCCAGGTAACGGATGACGACTCGTACCGCCTTTACTTCATACTCCCCTTGTTCTTGTTTTTACACCACTAATCTGAATGTGAACCTACTTTGCAATTGTTTAGTCCATTACATTAGTGTAAAAATTAGGCTCCTTCCCCTTCACTGAATATTTTTAATTGATCAATTTGTACTGTTGTAATAGGAAGTGAAGTTTATCATTGAGTATACTTCTGACATGGATACTTGCATGGGTTACTCTTGTAATGTTGTATGGTTTTTGTCATTACTGAGATATTTAATTTCTGTTTACTAATGGGATATTGTTATAGCTGAATTTGAGATATATGAAGTTCTGCTACAATTTGCTTAAAGTTTTGAGTTTAAAAGTATCAGTTTGCAGTTACCATGTGCTGGACTGTTTAATATCTTACTTGAGTACCTGGTAAGTGTAAAGCATGTTTTCTCCTTTTTGCATGTGCTAATACAGGTTTTCCGCTTTTTACCCGCCTTCTCTTTTGTTGTTTTATTAATTGATTTGTAGTGTCGGAAGCATCAGTACAGGTGTTCTCCAAAGTTGTTTCTGAAAATATCCATAAAGTCCAAGGGAGCTAGTTCAGAAAGTTTGCTGTTTCAAACATTTAGTAGGTGCTTCTAGCCATGGCAGGATGCTCTGATCTATCTTGCAATCCGCTTTATTATCGTTGATGTTACTATTATTTTTCCTTTTCTTTTTTGTTGATTTGAATAAGTAGGGTTAATGACGAGGTTTGTTAGAAGCTGTTCAGAGGTTTGTATAAGCATATAGTTTCTCATGACTTGGAGTTTGCGTAAGAGGTAACTTTATTTCAAATCATACTTGTCCTGAGTCTAGTTGATCGATGTGTCCCCTCCTATGTTAAATCCTAATTGCTACTTCGGATATGTTTCAATTGTCCTCTCTCTTTAAGTCATCTTGAAGTTAACTTGTGCGTGGCTCTTTAATTATCTAGCTGACTTCTAGTGCCAATTTCATGTTCTCCCTAGCTCATCATTGTTCTTTTTGATTGATTGATTTGTAGGAAGGAAGTACTTCTGCAGGTGTTTTGGGGAAGCTGTTTCTCAGAATCTCTCAACAATTGCAAGCCATTTCATTTTGCTCCTGAAGAGCTGACGCGACAGTCCACTTAATTTTGAGATATTTGCCTGGTTGTTCGCGTGAAACCATCTACCTAAAAAGTGCTTTGAGGACGTCGGTAATTTATGAAGTACAGTCTTCAGCATCTGAGATACACTCCTCTCCTTTAAGTCATTTTTCAACGCTGTAGATTAGTTATGTTAGCATTTCATGCATTATTTCACACTGCTATTTACTTTAGTTTTTGAGACTGCATTGGTGAGTCTGCTCATGGGTAGTGCAATGCTAAAAGCTGAGTGCTGAAACTGTAGCTTTGATAGGATTCAATACTTTTTGGATAGTTTCATAGTCTTGTCCCCTTTGATTACATTGGTTCTATGTTTTGAAACTTTTTTTCCAAGAGTATCCACCAAGATTTGTTTACTTTTAGACGTCATGCTCATTGACATTTGCAGTGCTGCTTGTAAAGTCTACTAGGCGTGAGGAAATCAATCTCCTGAAAGAAACTTTCTTGTGTTGACCTTTATATTTATTGTTTAATTTAAAGAGGAAAGAAGGATAGTATGAGTGTTTTGAAAGAGGCATTGGCTTTCCATTTTTGTTGTTTCCTAGTCAACCAATTTAGCAGAACCTAACATTCTTGGACCTTTATAATTTCTAAAATTATTTCTGCAAACAGTATTTAATGGCTACAAAGTTGACGCATATGGGTTTCTTTTGCTGCAAGGATCCAGTCGTCGAGGCTTGGCTACTTAGTAGGCATTCAAGCATCCCTATATGATGGCATCTAAGCATCTTTGCATGACAGATGTAATTGATTTTGGAGGTATGATGGATGCGTGGGTGGTTTTTCTTGTAACTCTTTATAGTTTGGTGTGGCTATTTGACGTTTGGTTTGTTTCTGATGTTTGAATATCATGGCAGGTGAATTGTGGATATGGTTGTGAAGAATGAGAATGTCTCTCCAATTAGATTTTTTGAAGCCTCTCCACTCTGTTTCAGTAAGTTCCTATGTAACCTGTTTTTCCTTCTTGCATGTTTTGGTCATATCTTGCTAAATATTGTAAAACCTGTTAGAGTTAGAATGTTTAAATGAATTGTGATAAACATGAATGTTTTTAATTAATTAGATGCAATCTCCGAGTACTTGCTGTTCGGTCCTGCTATCGTTGTGATTGTTAAAATGCATTGTTTTGCCATTTGATATGAGAAGCCCACAATAAGGATGAAGAAAAGACAAAGTTCAGTTTGCATGTGAGACCCAAAGCTTCTCTTTCTCTAATCCAAAGCCCATAATAAGTTAGAACGTTTAGGATATTCCTAAAATCTTTACTAGAAACAGTATTTATAGGGTGCAAATTATATGTCAAATCATTTAGGTTTAAGTTTGCTAGCAAGGCTAGTGTTCAAGGTTTGTCTATATTATATGCATTCGACTTAATAGTTGGGTTTCAAACAAGATTTTCAAAATCGAAATATTAAGTAGGATCCATCTGGGGTGCTTAAAATCGGGTCGTAAAATCATATAATTTTACATATCTAAAAAATTCTATAAATTTTTGTTTAAAACCTTTAGAAAATTAGATAATATTTGTTGAAGTTTATAAATAAATTTTATTAAAAATTTGATTTAAATTATGTGGTGTTACTACTTGAAAAAATAGATGAATTAAAATGCAAATAACGTATCATACTTTTCAATTTTATAGCATTGTTTCCTATTTGAACATCCATATAGATGCAATAAAATTAATTTTGCATCATCTATAAATTATGACATACGTATAATAAAACATATTTGCTTTGGTTCAAATATGTATTGATGGTAAGACAAACACAAGTCACACATTAGTAAAACAAAATTATAATAAAAATATTTAATGAATAAATTATCATACAAATCACAACCATTTGCTTTCCTTACGAGTTTCATCTCTACTAATTGCCAAAAACTTCTTTTGTATTGAAAGACTTGTATAAAAATGCTTCAGGATCAAGATTTTACCGATTTTAAAGGTTTAAATCGAAATTTTATAGAGATACCTAATTGATATTTTATGCAAAATAAATGTAAAATCTTAAACTTGTAGAATTTTAGAAAAATCTTAAATTTTCACAAGCCTGGTTTCAAGGCATCTAAGCATCCTTTTCTTTTCATGACTTGTAATTAAGGTTGTCTCTGAAGTACTTTTCATTTTTATATGGTAGTGATTGTAGGATTGAAGTGTTTGATGAACAGATGGCGAGTAGCTTTAGTGCATTTGACTTGAGAAAGAGCGTTTCTTGAAACTATTGAAGGATTTCTTCCTAAAACTATCCCCTTCAAAGACTAGTTGATCATTTTTTTCTTCTTAGTTTGGTGGGTTTGTAGCATTGTTGTTTATTGTTGTTAATTCCTTTAGTTGCCAAAGGTAAGGTTATAATGATCCATATACTTTATACAACATATTGTGATTGAATATCTAAAATAGCTAAATCATATAAAGTCTAGAATAAAGCACAACAATAAGAAAAAAATAATTAGACTGGTATTTCTTAATTTGTTTATTATTGTTTTTAATAGATGGGTCCAAATATTGCATCTACTATGTGCTAATCATGTTAAGAATTGACTATGTAACTAATGAAAAAAAAGTAGGATAGTAAACATTAGATATTGAAATAGTAAAATCATTAAAAAAATTTAAATGTTATAATTTTTTCAATAACAATCCAGTTTGTTTCAATAAATATGTTATTACACGTTCTTGTACTATAGTATGTCCCCTTTTCAATGGAAACTTTTATTTTGCTAGGTATGCAAATTTTATAAATTGAACTACCTTTTAGCATTGACGTAGAGTTTTATTTTACTAGCTACTTGGTTGTCTCCCTAATGTGGCTATTTACCTACAAAATATTTTGTGATGATCAAAATGCACCAATACTCGAAGTAAATTAAAATAATGCAACGACAACAAATTCGAAATTGTTAGAAATACAAGATAACTTACATGCTAAAACCAAATATAGTGCCCTTTGCAATCGATCCAAAAAGTAAGGCAAGCTGATATAAAGTGTAATTTGCTAAATAATCTTTTTCATGAATGATGAATGCATCGCTTTTGTGTTGCTCACGCTTAATAAACATTTTTATACTCACCTTTCCATTGCGTTGCTTTTGAATCTTATAGAATTGGTAATAACGTAGCAAACCTTGAAGATATTTTTACATGTTTATTCTCATTAATTGCATGTGGCTTTTTTCTAAGACTTCTTCAACTACGATGGAAAAGTATTATAAGCATGGGTGGGCTCCTCTACATGACACTACATGCTTACGATTTCAATGCTCAAAGATTTGGATAAGACCTTCCTTCAGCTTGGTTTGTGTGTTGTCTTGGGGCTGATATAGGCCTCACTTTTGTACTGTTATAAGCAAATGTAGCTTATCTTATTAGATGTAACAGGCTTATGCATGATATATTTTAAAATTACCGTCAAGCATTGTTGTATAGCTTCATTTGATTTTGAAAAAGTAAAATCATTAAGCTAATATTTTTGCGATTTAAAAGGGGATATCTTTTGGATTAAATTAGGGAGCTAGTTTTTTGGTGGTGGTTGATATGCTAATTTTTTGTTATTTGGTGAATAGAACTAGGAATTTATTTAGGAGTGCGTTTCATTCCATTCCAACAACTCTATTTCATTTCACAATTTTTAATAATTTTCTATAATATTTTAAATAATTTACTTAAATTTTAAAAAGTATAGAAAAATTATGCATTGTAAGATCTATTGGTTATTTTTATTTTTTTTGGTAAAAAAAATTAGCTTGTGTTTTAAAATATGATAAAAATAGTTTTCGTTTTAGAAAAGATTCATTCAAAAAAGCACTCCCAAAATGCTCTCAAGTGATGTAATAGCACTTTTACTATAGAAAATGTTTGAAAATGTTATTTTTCCAAGTAGCAATTATTTTTTCCAGTTGCACGAGATTTTGAAAATGTTTGACATATTTAAGTCAATAGTAATTAATATTTTCAGTTTTGTAACGCCTATTACATGATAGTCACAAATATGAATGATTAAATAATTAACAAGTCTGTTAGAAAATATCTTTCTTTTATTGTAGAGAGTAAATTCTTCTCATTTTTGCTGGAAAAAAGCACATTATTGAAATTGGAATAAAATTTTTATTGTTAAATTGTTTACATCCAAATTCTTAATGGACGATAGCTTTAAATTCATGAAATTTTTTACATACAGAACAATATCAATCCAAGTACATTTTAGATTAACTGATAATAGTTGATTAAATAGTTATAACAAAACTCACACTTTCTCTAATATCTAGGAATACGTTTAAATTGGATGCAAATCAACTAATACTTTCTTTGTAGCATTATTGGTTTGATTTGTTTCCTAACTTGAAACTGTTTGAGCTAGAAATATTCATCAATATTAATTTATGAATATGCTTCTCTATTATAAATTTGGAATTGAAAAAAAACGTTACAATACAATCTATTTATTCAAATTATGTTTTGCCCTTGTCATTTCAAAATATATTAGAAAAATTTTAGTGTAATAACTTGGAAGTTTTGTTTTTTTCATACTCTTTTTCTCAATGAGATAGAGTGAACACTTTTTAACTTGGAACATATTTTAGTGTATTATTATCCACCAAACAATTTAATAGTAAAAAGTTACAAAATTCTCGAAAAATTTGGTAGAAAGGCTTCTTCCTCATTCACCTCAAGCCACATAACAACTTTAATTATTAAACAATTAATAATAAAAGACAAGTTCTTGAGAAAAAGATTCTTAAAGTTGTTCTCGGAGAAATCCAATCTTGAGTTGATTTGTCAAATATTAGATTGCAAAATAATTTCTCAAAAAAATAAAATTCTTAAATGTGGCTTAAGTAGTAGGGTTTCCAGATTATTCTAACACGTCTTAATTAAGATTAGGGTTTATGTTTCTACTTCCAAATTGATGATACTGTTGAAAACATCTAATTTCCAAATTTCTGCATTACTACCAGATGATGATAAGTTGATAGTGTAGCTTAGAAAGATTGTTTCGAGTTAATAATGCTTGTTGGGCTTTCCATTTGGTTGGGTTTTTATGTACTACATTTATTTCTTTATTTAGTTTTTACGAATGTTATGTCTTTTGGCAAACATAGTTGTAAAAATTGAAACGGATATCGATCCTAAAAGTTATTCGGATTAACAATTTACTTGATCCGGTTGGTCGATGTTTGTCAACTCCAACAAATCTTGTCACTGAATTCTCTAAGCATGCCATTACTCGTTGCATGGTTTTTCATTACTGATACATGTTTCGCCAGGAATTCTCCAAACATCTTGTACTCCAATCTTTCTCAACAAATCTTAACTAAAAAGATCAATACTTCCAATTTTTCTTTCTTTTTCTACAGCTAATGAATATGAAGATAGATTGTGTTACGGTTCTCAAATATGTAAACTGTACGCTAAGCAAATTGTAAGTTACAACTAGAGACATAGAAATAAAATTAAAAAGAAGAATTAAACTTAAGATTCATTGGTGCCTTTCTACGGTAACAAGCATCACAATATATAGACACTTACCACATGCTAGAGTGGTATGAATCCTAAGGACAAAAAATTTTAAGAGTATAAGATCTCCTAAGTGAGTAAGAAAATAAACACAAAATTGTATTACAACTCTTATTCCTACTAGTGTTAATAATCAACTATCTCTAAGGCTCCTACTATTCAGTTGACTAACTACTAATTTTTTGAATTTTATTAAGTGCAGTCCCTGCATTCTATGCAACGACAGGATTTGGCTTTTGCATTTCTACCCCTTGTTATCCTGTGATGTGGCTCCGTTACATTCCCTTCCCTTGGAGAAATAATCTCGTCCTCGAGGCTGCTAAGAGAAGTGTTGTTAGGGACTAGAAAAACACTACACTATTATTTCTCCTCTTGTAGAAGTGTATCAAGCTCCTATCCTTGGTTGTGGCTTAAAGAATCGTCTTCTGAAGAAGCGAGTTCCTAGAAAGCTTCTAGTAACTCTGTAGTGGTCTCTTACGGTGCGAAACGACCATCTTTCAGCTGCGGCACATGAAAGACTAGATGAATGCAGGCATTAGGAGGAAGATCAAGCTTGTAAGGTACTTTGTAAAGGGGATGTAGAATTTGTGTACCAGCTTGTGATTACATCTCTCTGTATCAGAACTTTGCCGATACGTCTGGAGCTTGAGAAACACCCTATCACCAAGATGGAATTATTTATTGTGATGGTGGTTGTCATAGGTGAAGTTCAATCCTGCACAAGGTTGTCAAGATCCGGATCTTACGTAAGATCGTTTCGCTTGGGTAAGATTGTAAAATCGAGATTTTATAGTAAGATCGTAAGATTTTACAAACCAATAATTATTTAGTAAATTTTTTTGTTTTAATACTTAAAAAAAATAAAGTTTATTAATATTGTAACAAACTAATAAATTTTGATTGTTGTGATTTCAGGTGATTTTGCGGACCTTCAAATAGCAGTTGCAACTTGCAAGCTTTTAATTATAATTTTAGAAGCCAAAAATATATGTAATTGTATAGATATATTGTTAGCTTGTTGTTATATTGAATTTTAAATTCTTGTGTAGCAGTGGACTTTTTTTTCCATTTTCAGTAGCAATGAATATCAATGAAATATTTTTTTACTGATTATTTCTACACACAACTACACAAACATTCTGTTTCTACATACAGCATACCATTACAAATTTACAAGAACATCAAATAAAAAATACTCCATACTGAATTTCAGATAGTGACACAGTCATTCATTCACACAGATTTTAAAAAATAGAGAACTTGAAGTTCTATACTTTTATATCATTCATTATTGAAGTTATACACTTATACAATATTTCAATAAGCTTACATTGAAGTTGTACAATAATAAAACTATATACAAGAGCCATCTAAATTCTAAAATACTAAATAGCTCTGGACAGTGAAATAGAGCCATCACTGTCTAGAGTCATTTAGATGGTTCTGAGTAGTAAATAGAGCCGTTTAGATGGCTTTGTTTCTGTCCAGAGCTATCTAAATACTGAATGGCTCTGGGCATAAAACAGAGCCATTCCAGAGCCATTTAGATGGCTCTGGGCAGTAAGACAGAGCCATTTAGATGGCTCTGTTTCTATCCAGAGCTATCTAAAATACTAAATAGCTCTGGGCAGTAAAACAGAGCCATTCCAGAGCCATTTAGATGGCTCTGTTTCTATCCAGAGTTATCTAAAATACTAAATGGCTCTGGACAGTGAAACAGAGCCATCTAATTTCAATGACTGGGCAGTAAGATAGCCTGCCACTATAATTCAACCAAATAGAACATATTTCATAATATAAAACAGTCAATATAAGTATATAACATACTTAACATGTCTACAGAAATACTACAAGTCTACAACTGTATAGCTAATAGGCCTTACAAACAGCAATAGCCAATAAGGTACAACATTAAAAGCATAAAAAGAAAAATAAAAAAAGTTATCAGCAGAAATATCATCAATGTCACAATCATCTCCATTGCTATCTTCCTCCTGAGAGTCATCTCCACTAACACTACCGCCATGAGAAGAACCAATATTATCTAAGTCAATATTATCTACTGGAATCTCCACATCACTATTAGGTTTACTCCCTAGACTTTCAATGTCATCAACAACATTCACTGTCTCATTTGAACTATTTTCATTACCTGAAGTTTGATTGAGGACATCCAGCCATTCATGGTCAACAGGGTCAGCTTCTTGTTCTTCAACAATCCACTCATCATCTGAGGGAAGATCATCAAAGGCAGCTGAGCAACTTGAAGTCGATTTTGTACTTTTCATTCTTCTTTCTCTCAGTTTCAAATTGCACATCACGAATATCAAGTCATTCATCTTCCTTTGATGCAAACGGTTTCTTCTTTTTGTGTGCACCTAAACAATAATGAAATTATAGAAGTTATATAAGCTGATAGTCTATTAATATAACAAGCTGTTTAAACAGAGAAAGTTATATTTTTACCATTTCAAATGCACTCCAATTACGCTCGCAGTCAGAAGAAGTACAAGTTAAACTTAATATTCGAATAGCAAATCTTTGTAATTCAGGACACTCAGCTCCAAAAGAATCCCACCAATCAGCTGGATCTTTTGTTTTGCCTCCCTACTATTGCAGAGCTGATCCCAAACAGTCCTCTTGCCTGTTTAAATGCTGCAAACTGGACATCTAACTTTGTCCTCTCATTTGCATCAGCCACCATCCTTTCTAAACAATTATATAATCTAATTTTTACCTCTGCATCATCTTTAAAATCGGAACTATAATGGTAACGAGGATTTAAGTAATAAGCTGCAGCATGTAAAGGCCTATGCAATTGAAATTCCCATCTTTCATCAATAATTTTCCACACAGGTTCATAACTATAAGAAATAAAAAAGATGAATCATTACAAATAATGAAATAACTAATAACAATGATAAAAATATTTAATCTTATTTAAGCACTAACCTTTTCTTAGCATTACCAAAATTCAGTCGTATTTTCTCTTTTGCATGGTCCATCTCCTTATAAATAAAACCCATAGCTGGTTTCTCATCTGAGTCAACCAAACGCAGCACCTTAATAAGAGGGTAAGCCGCTTTCAAACATGTCTGAACATTCCTCCAGAACCTGCTGTCCAGAACAATATGCTGGACTTGCTTGCCATCTTGTTTGCTTGCAAATTTACTTGACTTCCATGCACTAGAGCTAAACATACTCATTAATACATCTTTATGCTCATTTAGACAACCCAATGTCAAGTATGAGGTAGCAAATCTAGTTGCACCTGGTCTAATTAAATCCCTCCCATTTGTAAAATGCCTCAACATTGAAATAAGTAGGGTCCTTCCATAAATGTATGTTGTAATTTTTCTTCCCTTTGTAATTGTCTCACTATGAACCCTCAATTTTTTTTCAAAATCTTCTATAATGAGATCAATACAATGGGCAGCACAAGGTGTCCAATATAGCATTTTTCTTTTTTGCATCAACCTCTCTCCTGCTGCCTTATAGTTTGCAGCATTGTCAGTAATAACTTGCACAACATTTTCCTCTCCAACCCTCTCTACAATATCATCTAACATCTCAAAAACCTTATCTGCTGTTTTAGATATATCAGAGGTATCAATAGATGACAAAAATACAGTTCTTTTAGGACTATTTACTAAAAAATTACATATAGATCTTCTTCTTTTATCAGTCCAACCATCGGACATAATAGACCAACCAGTTTTTTTCCACTCTGTTTTATAATCCTCAAGAAAAATTTTTACATTAGCTACTTCTTTTTTCAAATAGGTTTCCCTAATTTCATGATAAGAAGGAGGTTTCAGTCCACAACCAAACCTACCAACCAACTCAAGCATTTTTAAAAATTCTGAATTTTTTACACAATTGAAAGAAATTGTACTTGTATAAAAAAAACGAGCTATTTGTTGACAACAATCTTCCCTCAACTCTGCTTTCATCAATTGATTAATGCTTACTTGGGTGTTTCCAAACCTATGACACTTTTTACTAGAATGCATACTCATTACTTGTTTTTGATTTAAAAATTGCTGCACCCTCTCATCCCCAGAGTTATCTCCTATGCCACCCCAGTTTCTTTTTTTCCTATCTGAGACTTCTTGAATTTCTACATCTATACCATGCTCCCAACCCACATCAGACCTATTACCAGTAAAGTTTTTTTTCTTATCTTTTCCAGAACCAGATGCTGACATCTTCTTAATTAATCAAAATTTGAAACGAAGAAGAAAAACCACACTGCACAAAAAAAAATTTACAGTTATAATTTAAAACAGAGTAACTGAACAGAGCTTACAACAATTCAAAAATTAATTTCAATTATTAAATATTTAATCTGTTGAAGTAACAAATTAACAACAATAATATTACCAACTATCAAGTATCACATACACAGATACACTCACCACTCAACATTCAACACTCAAAATTTAACAAAATCCGAACAAATATAACAAAATAAAAGAAATTTAACAAAAGTATGTTTAACGTACCAGGGCTCAAAAAATTGAAGAAGAAACTCCCGGTATAGAAAATTTACGAAGTAGTCGAAGCTATCGAGCTCGAATCAACAAAATCCCGATGTAGGAAGCGATTCTCCTCTGGTAGGCCTAAACGGAAGAAATCTGTGAAAATTTTGAAGAAATTTCCCTATTTTTGGCTCCGATCTATCGTGGAAGAAGAAAAAATTAGGGATTGGAAATACTTCTCTCGCTGGCTCGCACTGTGTCTCGCGCGGCCGAGTGGATGAATTAGATTTAGCCAATTTTGCAAAAAATCCCTCATGCTTCGTCAATTTGCAAAAACCCCCTTATAATGTAAGATCGTACTAAGATCGCGATCTTACCAATCTTACGATCAAGATCGCGATCCATGTGCGATTTTAAGGGTAAAACGATTTTTATAAAATCGGGATCGTTTTGCTGAGGTAAAATCGTAAGATTTTAAGATTTAAATCGGAATTTTAACAACATTGATCCTGCATATTCAACTCAATAGGGGAGGGGTGAATTGAGTTGATAAAAAAAACTTAAAGATTTTTGCAACAAAGTAGATTCCGTTAGTCGACTGGGTGCAGACGGGGAGTAAAACAGAGTGTTCGATATGCAGTAGGTGATTATTAGAAATTCTCAAAAGAGGAATTCAAAGTAAAATTATGCTACTGCACAAATATTTAATGTGGTTCAGCAAGTGAATTGCCTACATCCAAGGTTATCAAAATTTCGATTTAAATCTTAAAATCTTACGATTTTACTTCACCTAAACGATCCCGATCTCAAGTAAAATCTTTTTTGAGTAAAATTCCACATAAATCCCGATTTAATTCTTAAAATAGGTAAGATTCCGATCTTTTTACGATCTTATACGATTTTACTTTTGAAAATTTTTTTATAGTTAACTATATTTGAAAGAGTTTTTTAATAAAATTTTAGAGTGTTTTCTATAAAATTTTGAAAGTTTTCTGAAAAATTATAATTTTGAGAAATTTTTTATAAAATAAAGAGTAATTTTTTATGAGATTTAAAAGAAATTTAAATTTTGTTTAAATGTACTAAATTTTTTTTAGAAAAAATATTAGAAAAACTTTTATAAAAGATTTTTAATGGTATTGAAACAAAATTCATAAAATTTATCCGTACGTAAAATCTTACAATCTTACTTTAAGATCCCAATTTTACGATCATACTCAAGCGAAACGATTCTATCCAAGATTCCGATTTTGACAAGCTTGCCTACATCCACAATCACTCAGTTTGAGAGAGATTCACTGTTCTTGAGTGTGAAACTACAACATCTTACCACTGTGCTACGACAAGCACAACCCTATCGGTTCACTCTTCAAACTGAACAAACAGCAATTATGCAGGGTATTATTTATTGCAGAACTTACACCTACGACACGAACAATTCTACTAACAAAAGCTTCGACAAGCTACTTGCTCTCAAGTACAGAATGCACTTACAAATCTTAATGAAAACTAAAACTCGGGTTGCAGCTCAGGATGTATGTCACACATGCAAGTTGACAGATTGAGTAAGTGAGAAGATAAAACTGGAAGCCAGAGATGAGAATGAAATTTCTGAAGTTCTTGGCTTTGGTTAGAGCAGAGGATTTTCATTTTCCTTGAAAAACATTTTGGCTTGTTGCTCTCTACACCTTATAGCCCTTATTTTCATCTTTTATATATCGCTTCTCTATAGGGTGGCTGTCGTTTAAAAAATTTCCGTTGCGTTCTTTTTTCCCGATCTTCAAGACAATGCCTTCCAACGCGTTTTGCTTGATCTTCAAATTTGCCCTGGATGACAACTGATTTGTAGTGATGGGATCTTTGCCGGACCGTGCATCTTTAATTAATTCGCCATCCTTAGAAATGATTTGATGTGTATCTCTATTTCTATTGTAATTAATGCTTGCTTAGTAGTAGTGCGCGCTTCTTCTATTACTGATAATTTTAATTTTATGGCCCCATGGTGTTGTGTCTTCTCGTGTGTGGGTTGGGTCAGATTTTGACACATTTTTGTAGCTTGGTTTCTTATATTAATTATCAATGTAGTCGATTGCTATTTCCTATTTTGTTTCCTCTGATCCAACTGGGTGATTTCTGTTTCTTCATTCTTGAGTGTGCTTCTTCCTATAGAACAGCTGGCTGTGTTGTGACTAGATCATGCTGGTACTAATACAATCCGTTATGCTTATTTCAATAGCTGAGATTAAATCATTAGCATTTTGTAAATAATTATTCATGTTTGTGATCATCAAAATATATTTTTAGGATTCCGAACAATAGGTTTGTTTCATCCTATTTTGAGCTTATTGCAAGTGATAGCTTAGTTCTTGTAGAATAGAGTCCCTTTGTCTCAGCTGGGTTCCAAGAAGGCAAGTCGTAACAGAGCCCCATCACAAGAAACCAATAAGAGTGATATTTTTGTTGCTGAATGAACACGGGTATTATATGAATACTTTGCCGAATGGAGCCATTGCATCCAACGCCTTGGGTGCTCGCATATGAATCAACGCAAGTAAGTTTCTAATGCTTTATTAATGATCTCAGTCTGGCCATCGGATTGGGGATGATAAGCTGAAGTCATGTGCAAGGTGGTGGCTTGTAGTCTATGCAGTTCTTGCCAAAAGGAACTCAAGAACACTGAGTTTCTATCAGAAACAATTGACTCTGGGCATCCGTGAAGCTTAACTATTTCTCTACTGAAAGTTGCAGCAACACTGAGAGCTGTGTATGGATGTCGAAGTGGTATAAAATGGGCATATTTGCTCAATCTGTCCACTACCGCCATGATCACATTCTTTCCCTCTGACCATGGTAACCCGTCAATGAAAGTGCATGGATATGTCAGTCCAGATTTTGTCCAGTATGGGGAGTGGTTGCATCAACCCTGCTAGTTTGAGGGTTCGATGCTTTTGCCTTGGCTTATGTAACACATGTTTGTATATACTGTTGAACATTCTTAGACGTACCTGGCCAATAAAACTGATTGCAAAGACGTTTATAGGTTCAAAAGCGTCCACCATGGCCTCCCATAGCTAAGTTGTGCGCCTCAAAAAGAAGTTGATTGTGAAGAGAAGTACTCTCGGGGATCCAAATGCGTCTTTGGTACAAAAGATAGCCATTAGACACTGACAACTCTGACCTGGAACCGTCTCTTGCTGCTGAAATCAATGATATAAGGGTTGGGTCTGATTGTTGAGCTAGACGCAAGTCATCCCAAAAAGAAGGCCGTAGAGTGATGATTGCTGCAATAGTGGTTTCAGGCATGCAAGACAAAGCATCGGCCACTACATTGTGTTTGCCTGAATGATACTCAATGCGGTCGTCGTATCTAAGCAATTTCACGAGCCACTTTTGTTGATGAACAGTGGATATTGTTTGTTCTAAAAGATACATTAAGCTCAAATGATCTGTTTTTATTATAGAATGATTTCCAAGAAGGTATGGGCACCACTTTTGGACCGAAATAACCAAGGCCATAGTCTCCTTCCAATAAGTAGATTTGGCAAGAGATGTTGGTGAGAAAGACTTACTGAAATATGCAATAGGCTTGCTATTTTGGGAGAGCGCAGTGCCAATACCCTTTCCTGAAGCATCAGTTCCACTGTAAATTCTTGTGTGAAATCTAGTGTGGCCAGAACAAGTGTGTTTGCCATGTCATTTTTCAGCTGGTTGAAGGTAATAGTTGCTGAAGAAGTCCACATGAAGGCGCTCTTTTTCAGCAGATCGGTCAATGGAGCTGCTAGTAGAGTATAATTCTTCACAAACTTTCTGTAATAACCAGTAAGCCACAAATTCCCCGCAATTCAGTTATAGATGTTGGAGTTGGCCAGTTGAACATAGCCTCCACCTTGTTAGGGTGCAGCAATACACTCTGCTGAAACCATATGCCCGAGGTACTCAAGCACCTACAAACCGAAGCTACATTTCTTGATGTTTGTGTACAACCTTTTTTTTTTTTTGCAAAATAGAAACTGTAGTGGCAAGATGCCCAAGATGATCCCACCAAGTTTTGCTAAAATCTAAAATGTCATCAAAGAATACAAGTATAAACGTAAGTGTGGACGAAACACTTCGTTCATGAGGGATTGGAAGGTTGATGGTGCGTTCGTCAAACCAAAGGGCATCACATCATAGTGGCCATCATGTGTTTGAAATAATGTTTTGTGTATCTCATCCTCCTTGACACGAATTTGATGGTAGCCCGATTTTAAATCGAGTTTTGAAAAGAAACAAGCACCATGCAACTCATCCAATAATTCATGAATGACTTAAATCGGGTATTTATCCTTCACCATGATATCGTTGAGGGCTCGGTAATCAACACAAAATCTCTATGAACCGTCTTTCTTTTTAACAAGTAGCACTGGAGAGGAAAACACCTAGCAACGTGGATGTATAATTTCTTGGGCGCCTTGGGGGAAGACCAAAAATAGAATTAAAGACAGAAGAATGCTTGTCTAATAATGCCTGTAAATCTGCTGAAAGTTTCTGATTGTGCTTGTTGGAATCATTAGAGTCTAGTTGTATTGTCATTATGCCGAGTGAACAAAGCATTTGTTTGGGGCAAAAACTTGTTAACTGGAAACCCGTCCTTCACATATGCCTTCCAAGATGTATTCTTCCCCATGAAGGAAAATCTCATGTTCGAACGGTCTCAATTGCAAATAACATCACCTAAACTTCTTAGCCATTGAATATCAAGTATTAAATCCATGCCTCCTAAGGGAAATGGGTAAGCATCAATAGTCATCTTTGCTCCTTGCATTACTAAGGGCACCTTATGAAAGATCACATCAATGGAAAGAGGTTTACCCTCAGCCAACTCAACCTTCAACAGCCATAATGCAGTGGACATCAATCGTAAGTGTTTTGCGAGCTTGTTGACAATGAAAATGCGAGTGCTTCCCAGTCAATCAAAATAAAAACTTCTTGCTGCTTGATCTTGCCAACTACATGTAATGTTTGAGGACTAACTAACTCATTAATAACACTAAGTGAGAGTGTGGCCTCTTCAGTAGTCAACTCCTCGATGAGCACCTCATCATTATCGGTATCATCTACATATCCTACAAGATAGTACAGCCTGGTTGTGCATCGGTGGCTGCGCTCTTATTTCTCGTCACAATAGAAACATAAGCCACTTGCTCTATGGTTGTTTACTTCAGCTAGAATCAAACTTGATTGCTTTCCATGACTTGACTGCGACGGTGCCATGGAGGTAGTACTCACAGGAGTTGCTTTTGGAGTCCTACTCAGTGTTGTTGCTGTTTGGAAGGTGTGGGAAGGAAGGATCTTTGCTTTCCTTTGTTAACATGAGTGCTTATGCTCATATGGGTGCGCCAGACGATATGCCGTTTGTAAGTCTTTCGGTTGCAAGGCTATCACATCAATGGTAGTTGAGTTCAAACCTATAAGTAACCATGAGTGATAAACTTTGCTCTCAGTAAAATAGAATATAGAAAACTTTTGGTAAGAATGATCACTACTCAAGACGAAATCTTCGTAAGATTTAAATGTTCACTGACAGTGTAGCATAACGAATGTGGCAATAGATGATAGAGATAACACAAGTATAACAACATTGAAGATTCCGCCATAAATTTGCCAATCCTAAATGATACAAATACAATTTCATTTTTTTAAGACCAATTATATTGAAGAATACACATTCTGACGAACACTTACTAGATCACCAAGTATGGTAGAATATTAATTCCAACTTATTTTATGAATTCACTCGCTCTTGAAAGTGTAGAAATAGAAAGTGATAATTTTGGTTATTAAATCGGTCGACCCGAGTTTGACCGGTTATTAAATAGGTTGGATTAGATTTGATAATTTTGATTGATATAAATTCAAAGGTTTGAACGAATTTCACCCGATTATTAAGGATCGATATGAAACTGTCCCATTAATTCAAGCAACTTCTACGGATAGCTAAAAGAAGAAAGTCACTGTTACCATTACTTGAGATCCACTAGTCCATTCTAAGCTGCAGCACTTGGCCCCAAATCACTTGTGCAACTCTAGTGCAGAAATGGGTATATTTTCACTCAAATATACTAAAGGAAATCTAAACTCAACATATAAGGTATATCCAAATTCAAGTCTAATACCAAATAGCCACCTGGTGTAACCCGTTTTAGGATTTCATACATTCAACCATTCATCCTATTTTCAATTGACTATACAATTAATGTTAGAATTAGTGAGTTGTAGGCCCTACTAGCTAATGAGACAATCGGAGCCCGAAAGGCACAAGGCAAAATGAGTCAAGACTAGTCCAATAACACGTTCAAGGGTTCAAAACGGGCACAAAAGAGCATAGAACTCACCTCGGCCATGGGAACCGCCAGCTAGAGGGGGAATTTCAACAGCAAAATGGAGTATCAATAGCAACGAAGCTAGCAAAGACGACTATGAAGTAAGATGAAAACTTCGGTGGTCGAAATCACCTGATAATGCGTTGTTGAATTCCTTGATACATATATAAGGATAAGGTCTCCTGAATGTTATTCATTTGATACGTGGATGGTGGTCAGAGTATCTTCCATAAGGATTTAGTTTTTGCAAGCTTTGGTTGCTATTGCCTATGCATTGAGAAGAAGTTGAAAATGATTCACCTTTAATGAAGAAGTTGAAAATGATTCACCTTTAATGAACATTAATGCATTATTTTTTTGTTCTTCTTGCTCCAAAATGCTTGTTCATGTCTATGTAGTTTCGTTGTACTAGTTGATGCTAAATTTTATTTGTATTCCCACCTTTCTTTCTTAGTTTAGGGAATGTTAAACTTTGTTCCTGACTTTATTGGCTAAAGAATCTAGATTGTTGACTTAAAGACATAGGGAAAGAAACAAGTTTCTTTGTAGTACTTGTTGTACAAATTGACTTAACCTTAGGGAAGAATCAAGTTTGTTTTTGAATTTTATTGACTTGGAGGTACGATATTGCTTTTGAACATTTAGTTCTTGCTTTCAGAATATTGAATGACATGTGAATTATGGATATAGTTGTGGGTTAGGCTATTGTGGATGAAAGATTCTCTATCCAATATGTAACGAGTTAGGGTGTTATGGATGAAAGATTCTTTATTTTTTTATGCAACCAAGCTTAGGCTTAGAAGGTTCTTGTAGCAAACAAATAATTTAATTGCACGTAGATTTTCTGTAAATATTTTAGAAAGCTTACTAATTGGTCCGTTAGTTACATCTTAACTAGGAGGGGACAAAAAAAACAAACCTAACACCGCATGTTTACACAAGATGAGTATAGAGTTTACTTTACTAGAATCTTGACTAGCGCATGCAAGTAGGCCATTAATATTTAGCTATTGACATACCGATGTATATATGGTACTCCACGCTTGTACTTAAGTCCCAATAGCAAAGGTTGCATTGTTGTTCATATGGACTCATCAAACAAAGAGCAATCTTTCGGTCTTCTAGGGACTGCCTTTTAGAGTGTTTATTCCAATAATATATTTCAGACTGTCCTATTACATTTCAACTTCGAATTTATAGCGAGATCAACTTATATCCACTTTAGTAATATGAGGCAAGTTGTTCCTTCAACCATGTAGTATGAACTATTTTCCTAAATAACTTCTTGTGTACAAACATACTTCGTATTCTTACGTATTGGTTTTGGATATCTCTATGCAGATCGCTTGTAGGATATGACAAGCCTTCATTGTTTTTGCACAAAGCAAGAATGAAAAAACTCTCCACTTGGATTTCAAAGAAGATTTCTGATTTATATAATGATTTGACAACACTTCAAACAACAATTTATTCATATAACTACCATAAACTACCAAATGAACTTCAACCACTAATTCAAAAGTCTTCTTTCAAATATAAAGTAACTACCAATAACTAATTGTCAAATTATTATTTACTTATTTATTTATATTTAGACAATTCTAACAATTCCCTACTTATTTAAATATCAAATATATAAACTTCAACCAGAAATTGTAGCAATAAGTTTGTCATGTATTTGCAACTGGCTGTTTCAGTATAGTTGCATTTAGATAATAGTCGTGTAACATGCTTAGTGAATTTATTTGTTCTTCGTTTACTTTGTTTTGTCCTTTTAGTACCAGTTTCCTGCCATTTCAGAATAATGTTTATTCTTGTCTGTTTGTTCAGAAGTTGGAGTCACCGCCTAAGGAATGACTCGGCCATACTCCTTTCTGTTCGAGAAACAATTTACATTTCAAGTGTATGCATCACAACTATATTTTTCTTTTGTTGATTACAAATATGTTTCCTCTAACATCTTTTAATAAAAGATTAGGAGACTTGTTTCTACTTCTTATCTAAAAATATTTGTTCGTTGTTTTAAAACTTGTTACTTTATTTTAGTTAAATCCTCTTTAGTAAACCGCCTTGATTATAAATTATCTTATACAGGAGTAACCTGTAACACAAAAGTGTTGCTGAACATCCACACACAGTCGTAAGGGAGAAATAGATTTGTTCTAATTCACAGATAATTTTTGAATATTGTTACGACTTTTGCTCATCTACTTTAAACTAGTCCCCAATTTATGCTTACTGTCACGTTTCATTAAATTGTAACGGTACGTGTAGAAAGGTGTGGTACTCTATGATGTTATTGTGATCAACTTGGTATTCTAGTACATGTTGAGATCTTAGTTGTATTTCATGAGAAAAACAGACAATCCTAATCATGTAAATTTTTTGTGACTACTTGAGCAGCAGTATTTCGTTTAATTTTTTCGAATTTTTCTTAGAGGCACTTTTTGTGCTGATTATTTGCTCTTTCCTTCAGAAAAACAACTTGAAGAGAAGGTTTGAACTATGACGCAGATAGAAGAATATTTGTTAATGATGTCCAAATCTCTTAAACTAAAACTTTTAAAAGCTTGTAATACATTTTACTAATCATTGTTAGTGTGTCGCTGTTGTTGAATTTGAAGTTAGCCTCAAGGTTGAAACTTTCTTTTGCGATTCTGAATTCAACTCTATCTACTGGGTTCTTAAGCACCTCATTTTGAAGTTCAACAGGTGGAGTAGATTGTTTCCTAACTTATTTGTTTTACAGACGATAATGTTATACGTCAAGTGCGTTTTGTCACAATTTTTACTTGTTAGTTTGTTTCGTTTGCATTTTCAACACACACAATCTCTAATTTCATTTCCCTTATCGTGTCAACTAAGTCAGGTTTAATGGTTTCACACTTTGTGCAGGAAGAAGTTGCTGATGATGATCTCATCAATGTTTACTATCCTCATGCAGTTGCTGTTAATAGTGGCTTTAGCATTGTCTTAAGACAATTTTAAAAGTGGTGCTCTAATAGAATCTAGAAAGAGAGGTTAGAATCACTGGTAATTCTTGTTTCAACATCCATTCAGATCTTCTGATGGATATGCAATATAAATTACGAACCATTTACTAATATTGATCAACAACGCTAGCAAACGTTCTCAACCCATAGCATTTTCCTATAAGTTTAAATAGTATTTAGTATTTTCTTTTTCTGTGATGGTCTGATTGTTCTTGTGCGCAAATTGCATGTGAAGGTTATGCTTGTAGACTCCATATAATTTGCTACTTTATTTTGGTGTCTTTCTCTTGTTTCTAGATTAACATAACGAGCCAAATGCTGGTTGAAATTCTAAGGAGTGAGGTTTTTAAATGGAGGCAATCGTGAACTCTTAGGGTTGAAGGCTTATCAATCAGGCAATAGATCAAGCAATCGCTTTCTTCCTTAGATAAGTTTCACACTTTTGTGAATAATTTTGTTTCTCCTTACTCAGTTTGCTTGGTACTAGTTTTATCTCATTTCTTTCTCTCATTATTTTAGTTTAAGAAAAGCAGCGGGGTGGTTGTTGAGCGTCAAAATGTTTGTTATGGCTTGCATGCAATTTTCTTTTTATATTATTAATGCTTTGCATTGGAGCTTGAGGAATGACTAGACTCTAGTAGTGCATTATCTATTTTTTTTTTTTTCCTCAAGATGGTTTTATTGCATACTATTTTGCTGTTAACCTCAGGACTATAATCCTCAACAAACCTTTGAGCTGTGAGAAACAGAAGACAGTCATGGTAGAAATAAATTTGTCATGTATTTATAACTGGTTGTTACAAAAAATTTGCACTTATTTGTCCTATAAGGTGCTTGCTGAATTTATTTGTTCTTTGTTTACTTTGTTTTATCATTTTAGTACCAGTATCTTGTCATTTCAGAATAATGTTTCATCCTTATTCGTTTGCCAAGAAGTTGGAGTCACCGCTAAGGAATAGCTTGGCCATACTACTACCTGTTTGAGAAACAACTTCCAATGCGAGTGCATGCATCACAACTATATTTTTATTTTGTTGATTACAAAGCTGTTTGCTCTAACATTTTTTAGTAAAAGTCGAAGAGGCTTGTTTCTACTTTTAATCTAAAAGTATTTTTTCATTGTTTACTATAACATCTTAATTTCCTTTACGGGATAGTCATGTTAATATCCATGTTTTGGTTTAGTTGTGTAAGTTGGGCCTGTCCGTGGACTTTAATCAGCCACCATCTCTTAACACTTATTAACAATGTCTCAACAACCCTAGAAATTTCTAAGTGCAATTATTTCATTTCATTTTACCTTCTACCTTACTCTCTATTTCTTCCTTTCGCCCAAGCCTCGCTCACCGTGATTCCCCCACCGCTCCAAGCTTGTTGCCGATCGTCGTTTTCTTCTCCCACGCTCCACTTTTGGTTTGTTTAGGTTGGGATACTATATTATTGTAGCATCTATCTTCCTTGACCTTTTTCAGAAAGTTAGGTATTCGTAATGGAAAATTACATCACCAGCCTTTTTAAAAAAATTATGGAAGGTGAGAAAATTATTTTGTTCGATCTCATCTTCACTTGTTATATATTTTAAAATTGCGTATTTACTTTTGTCTCGCAAGGTAAGTTTTGGTTTTGTCCTTTCAGATTTGATATGGCTATTTCTCATAACTGAAGTCTTTATTCTTGAAAAAAACAGACAATCCTAATCATGTAAAGTTTTTGTGACTATTTGAGCAGTAGTATTCCGTTTATATTTTTCGAATTTTTCTTACAGACACTTTTTTGTGCTGGTTATTTGCTCTTCCTTTAGAAAAACAACTTGAAGAGAAGGTTTGAACTATGATGCAGATAGAATAATATTTGTTAATGATGTGCAAATTTCTTAAACTAAAACTTTTAAAAGCTTGTAATACATTTTACTGATCATTGTTAGTGTGTCGCTGTTGTTGAATTTGAAGTTAGCCTCAAGGTTGAAACTTTCTTTTGCAATTCTGAATTCAACACTATCTACTGGATTCTTAAACACCTCATTTTGAAGTTCAACAGCTTGAGTAGATTGTTCCCTAACTGATTTGTTTTACAAACGATAATGTTGTACGTCAAGTGCGTTTTGTCACAATTTTTACTTGTTAGTTTGTTTCGTTTGCATTTTCAACACACACAATCTCTAATTTCATTTCCCTTATCGTGTCAGCTAAGTCAGGTTTAATGGTTTCACACTTTGTGCAGGAAGAAGTTGCTGATGACGATCTCATCAATGTTTACTATCCTCATGCAGTTGCTATTAATAGTGGCTTGAGCATTGTACTTAAGAAAATTTTAAAAGTGCTGTTCTGATAGAATCTAGAAACGGAGGTTAGAATCACTGGTAATTCTTGTTTCAACATCCATTCAGATCTTCTGATGGATATGCAATATAAATTACGAACCATTTACCAACACTGATCAACAGTGCTAGCAGACATTCTCAACCCATGATATTTTCCTTTAAGTTTAAATAATATTTAGTATTTTGTTTTTCTGTGATGGTCTGGTTGTTCTTGTGTGCAAATTGCATGTGAAGGTTCTGCTTGTAGACCCCATATAATTTGCTACTTTATTTTCGTGTCTTTCTCTTATTTCTAGATTAACATAATGAGTCAAGTGTTGGTTGAAACACTAAGGGGTGAGGATTTTAAATGGAGGCAATCGTGAACTCTTAGGGCTGAAGGCTTATCAATTCAGGCAATAGATCAAGCAGTTGCTTTCTTCCTTAGATAAGTTTCGCACTTATGTGAATAATTTTGTTTCTCCTTACTTAGTTTGCTTGGTACTAGTTTTATCTCATTTTTCTCTCATTATTTTAGTTTAAGAAAAGCAGCGGGGTGGTTTTTCAGCGTCAATGTTTGTTATGGCTTGCATGCAATTTTCTTTTTATATTATTAATTCTTTGCATTGGAGCTTGAGGAATGACTACACCCTAGTAGTGCATTATCTATTTTTTTTCTTTTCCTCAAGATGGTTTTATTGTTTACTATTTTGCTATTAACCTCAGGACTACAATCATCAATGAACCTTTGAGGTGTGAGAGACAGAAGACAGTCATGGTAAAAATAAGTTTGTCATGTATTTACAATTGGTTGTTACAAAGAAGTTGCATTTATTTGTCCTGTAAGGTGCTTGCTGAATTTATTTGTTCTTTGTTTACTTTGTTTTATCGTTTTAGTACCAGTATCTTGTCATTTCAGAATAATGTTTCATCCTTATTCGTTTGTCATTGGAGTCACCGTCATTACTACCCCGCTTGAAAACAACTGTGTATCATCACAACTTATTTTTTTTTTTTATTGATTACAAAGCTTTTGTCTAACATTTTTTAGTAAAAGACGAGGATGCTTATTTCTACTTTTTATCTAAAACATTTTTTTTGTTTAATAATAACATCTTAATTTCCTTTATGAGATAGTCTTATTAATATCCATGTTTTGGGTTAGTTGTGTAAGTTGGGCCTGTCCCTGGACTTTAATCAGCCACAATCTCTTAACACTTATTAACAATGTCTCAACAACCCTAGAAATTTGTAAGTTCAATTATTTCATTTCATTTTACATTCAACCTTCTCTTTGTTTCTTCCTTTCTACCGAGCCTCCCTCACCGTGATTCCTCCACCGCCCCAAGCTCGTTGCCGATCGTCGTTTTCTTCTCCCACGCTCCACTTTTGGTTTGTTTAGGTTGGGATACTATATTATTGTAGCATCCATCTTCTTTGACCTTTTTCAGAAAGGTAGGTATTCGTAATGGAAAATTACATCACTAGCCTTTTTAAAAAAATTATGGAAGGTGAGAAGATTATTTTGTTCGATCTCATCTTCACTTGTTATATATTTTGCGATTGCGTATTTACTTTTGTCTCGTAAGGTAATTTATGGTTTTGTGCTTTCAGATTTGATATGGCTATTTCTCATAACTGAAATCTTTATTTTTGAGAAAAACAGACAATCCTAATCATGTAAATTTTTTGTGACTATTTGAGCAGAAGTATTTCGTTTAACTTTTTCGAATTTTTGTTAGATACTTTCTGTGCTGATTATTTGCTCTTTCCTTCAGAAAAAGAACTTGAAGAGAAGGTTTGAACTATGATGCAGATAGAAAAATATTTGTTAATGATGTGCAAATATTTTAAACTAAAACTTTTAAAAGCTTGTAATACATTTTACTAATCATTGTTAGTGTGTCGCTGTTGTTGAATTTGAAGTTAGCCTCAAGGTTGAAACTTTCTTTTGCAATTTTGAATTCAACTCTATCTTCTGGATTTTTAAGCACCTCATTTTGAAGTTCAAACAGGTGGAGTAGATTGTTCTCTAACTCATTTGTTTTACAAACGATAATGTTATACGTCAAGTTTGTTTTGTCACAATTTTTACTTGTTAGTTTGTTTCGTTTGCATTTTCAACACACACAATCTCTAATTTCATTTCCCTTATCGTGTCAGCTAAGTCAGGTTTAATGGTTTCACACTTTGTGCAGGAAGAAGTTGCTGATGACGGTCTCATCAATGTTTACAATCCTCATGCAGTTGCTGTTAATAGTGGCTTGAGCATTGTACTTAAGACGATTTTAAAAGTGGTACTCTGATAGAATCTAGAAACAGAGGTTAGAATCATTGGTAATTCTTGTTTCAACATCCATTCAGATCTTCTGATGGATATGCAACATAAATTACGAACCATTTATCAATATTGATCAACAGCGCTAGCAAACGTTCTCAACCAATGGCATGTTCCTATAAGTTTAAATACTATTTAGTGTTTTCTTTTTCTGTGATGGTCTGGTTGTTCTTGTGCGCAAATTGCATGTGAAGGTTCTGCTTGTAGACTCCATATAATTTGCTACTTTATTTTCGTTTCTTTCTCTTGTTTTCTAGATTAACATAACCAGCCAAGTGCTGGTTGAAACTCTAAGAAGTGAGGTTTTTAAATGGAGGCAATCGTGAAATCTTAGGGTTGAAGGCTTATCAATCAGGCAATAGATCAAGCAGTCACTTTCTTCCCTAGATAAGTTTCGAACTTTTGTGAATAATTTTGTTCTCCTGACTCAGTTTGCTTTGTACTAGTTTTATCTCATTTCTTTCTCTCATTATTTTAGTTTAGAAAAGCAGCGGGGTGGTTGGTCAGCGTCAATGTTGTTATGGCTTGCATGCAATTTTCTTTTTATATTATTAAGGCTTTGCATTGGAGCTTGAGGAATAATTAGACTCTAGTAGTGCATTATCTATTTTTTTTCTTTTCCTCAAGATGGTTTTATTGCGTACTATTTTGCTATTAACATCAGGACTATAATCCTCAACGAACCTTTCAGCTGTGAGAGACAGAAGATAGTCATAGTAGAAATAAATTTGTCATTCATTTACAACTGGTTGTTATGAAAGAAGTTGCAATTATTTATCCTGTAAGGTGCTTGCTTAATTTATTTGTTCTTTGTTTACTTTGTTTTATCATTTTAGTACCAGTATATTGTCATTTCATAATAATGTTTCATCCTTATTCATTTGCCAAGAAGTTGGAGTCACCGCTAAAGAATAGCTTGGCCATATTATTACCTGTTTGAGAAACAACTTCCAATGCGAGTGTATACATCACAACTATATTTTTATTTTGTTGATTACAAAGCTGTTTGCTCTAACATTTTTTAGTAAAAGACGAGGAGGCTTGTTTCTACTTCTTATCTAAAATTATTTTTTCATTGTTTAATGTAACATCTTAATTTCCTTTAGGGAAAGTCATGTTAATATCCATGTTTTGGGTTAGTTGTGTAAGTTGGGCCTGTCCTTGGACTTTAATGAGCCACAATCTCTTAACACTTATTAACAATGTCTCAACAACCCTAGAAATTTCTAAGTTCAATTATTTCATTTCATTTGACATTCTACCTTTTTTCTATTTCTTCCTTTCTAACGAGCCTCCCTCACCGTGATTCCTCCACCGCTACAAGCTCGTTGCCGATCGTCGTTTTCTTCTCCCACGCTCCACTTTTGGTTTGTTTAGGTTGGGATACTATATTATTGTAGCATCCATCTTCCTTGACCTTTTTCAGAAAGGTAGGTATTCGTAATGGAAAATTACATCACCGGTCTTTTTAAAAACATTATGGAAGGTGAGAAGATTATTTTGTTCGATCTCATCTTCACTTGTTATAAATTTTGCAATTGGGTATTTACTTTTGTCTCGCAAGGTAAGTTTTGGTTTTGTCCTTTCAGAATTGATATGGCTATTTCTCATAACTGAAATCTTTATTTTTAAGAAAAACAGACAATCCTAATCATGTAAATTTTTTGTGACTATTTGAGCAGTAGTATTCCGTTTATCTTTTTCGAATTTTTCTTAAAGACACTTTTTTGTGCTGATTATTTGCTCTTCCTTTAGAAAAACAACTTGAAGAGAAGGTTTGAACTATGATGCAGATAGAAGAATATTTGTTAATGATGTGCAAATCTCTTAAACTAAAACTTTTAAAAGCTTGTAATACATTTTACTAATCATTGTTAGTGTGTCGCTGTTGTTGAATTTGAAGTTAGCCTCAAGGTTGAAACTTTCTTTTGCAATTCTGAATTCAACTCTATCTACTGGATTCTTAAACACCTCATTTTGAAGTTCAACAACTTGAGTAGATTGTTCCCTAACTGATTTGTTTTACAAACGATAATGTTGTACGTCAAGTGCGTTTTGTCACAATTTTTACTTGTTAGTTTGTTTCGTTTGCATTTTTAACACACACAATCTGTAATTTCATTTCCCTTATCGTGTCAGCTAAGTCAGGTTTAATGGTTTCACACTTTGTGCAGGAAGAAGTTGCTGATGACGATCTCATCAATGTTTACTATCCTCATGCAGTTGCTGTTAATAGTGGCTTGAGCATTGTATTTAAGACAATTTTAAAAG
>CM034144.1:3874365-3889993 GCA_019914995.1 Acanthochlamys bracteata
CAGTGAAACTTTTCGACAGAGGACATACACCTAGCATGGTCATCTCAGTCCCATAAATGGATCTGACAACCTATACTATCTCTATGGTTCTAATAGTTAGACCAACATTTGAAAACTAACAATATTTCAAATGAGAAATGGGACAATTCATGATCAAATGCTTCAGATCAACACTTTAGTTGTTTGGAATTCTTTGTCTTTGCAATAAAAGAAGGTAAAGTATCGTATATTCAGCAACAGCCAATAAACATGTAGATTGACTATCTAAATGAATTCCAGAAAACCTATTAGTGTTGAAGCAGACAGGACTTATCGGATGACGGATCAATTATCTTACAACAGATTCTTCTGAAGTAAATGGTAATGCTACTGCAGTACAAGTATTGCAGTTGAATTAACCAAAAGAAGTTTACTCGACAATCAAGGAACTCGTTCTCTTGATGTTTTCTGAATAAATCAATACTGTTGGAATTCAAACGACTGAACCCTCCTTTGATACTGGAGTGCCTAACCAACCAACTAAGCTTTGGGTTGTAACTTGCTTCAGAGGTACAACTGAGAAATAGCTTCAAAACACTTTCAATTGAATGACTGGAAAGCTTGAATCTCAATAGAATATAAGCCATTCTTGCCAACTAGTTACATATGACTGTACAGAGGATATGCTATTGCTATAGTTGTTAAGTTTAATTTCTAGAACTTCCCTAGAAATTTCTTCTATTGCTTTCTTTGATTCATGTGTAGAATCTTTAATTACAATTGTAACTTGCAGCCCTTACAGCTTGCTATTGTCTTAAATAATAATATTTGTTGAACTGTTCAAAATAGAAAAAGTATCTAGGTAAAATAGTCTAGCTACCTTATGGTCTTCCCAGCATGCTATATAGAAATCAAACCCACCCAGTGAGTAGGCAGATTCACGAATCCATAACAAATTCCTGCGATGACATGTTTCTTGAAAGCAACTCAAATCGAAATAACACCAAATAACTTAACCTCAGAGCATACAATAATTGTCCTTCAATTGTATTTGTAGCTTTCTGTAGTAAAAAATAGCTTAATATGCTGCCATCAAAGTTGCTTTCCGTTATTATAAGCAACTCCAAACAAATCCTTGATTATCTCATCACTGTAACCTCTAGCTCATGGACACAACAGCTAGATGTTAACCATAGCTCTTAGTTCTTGCTGTCCTGTAACAAACAGAAGAGACAGAATCAATGTCTAATTCATTGTAAAAGCTATGAACCAAGGCATGTGGCCTATTCTTGAAAGCAAGAATCCGTGATCCCGGCAGCAAAGATCTGCTAAAATATTCCGGTAGGCCTCCTCGGAGTGAGATCAAACAGGTGGTTTCTCCATCTGTTTCAGGCCTTCTGTGAGAAAGTAATTAGCAACTTCAAAGTCCATGGCAGATCTGTTAGGAATATACCTGTCACCCTGCAATAGATTAGAGAAAATATTACAAAATCGCTTTTCTGGACCATGGAATTAAATAAATAAATAATTAAAACTTCAGACAAGAGCATAGTGAGATTTATTTAAATTCAGAAGAAGAATTTCCGTAGAAAATCGAGATTCATAACAAGCATTTAATGAAATTTTAACTTCAAACCACCAATTTTAGCAAAAATTCTTGAACTTTTGAAACAAGACTTGTAATGGAAATTTACTGGAACATGAATTTCAAATGAAATTTTATCTGAAAAGAAGAAGGATTCCAAGAAAATTTTATCTATGATGAACAAGAATCATTGCAAATATTCAACTTCATCCTTATACAAGAATTCGATCAAAATTGAACATTTAATCACAGAAAAAATTTAGAAATGAAAAATTTTGAAACAGAAAGCAACTTTATCCTTGAGAAACCAAAGCAAACTAAGAGGAGGACTGAAAATAGAATGAAGTTGATTGCGATGACTTTTTCAGAACTGCTATCAAACCGAGAGGAGAGTAAAGGAGAAGACAAAAACTAATGTGATTCCATGATTTGAGAACAAACAATCAAAATAAACAACAGAAAACTAAAACAGTGGTTTGATTGTTTGTAACAATTATTCTTTCAAAAAAAAATTGGTTTTAACGATATAGAGAACATAATTGATATCGAAGAAATATTCAGTACAAATCAAACATCACAAAACAAATACAAAAATTAAATAACTTAAAAAGAACAAATCACGATTAAATTAAAACGAATCTACAAAAGAACGAAAGTTTCCAGAAGAAGAAAGAAGTTAGAAACATGATTGAACTAATCGAAGAAATAAAAAAATAATCCTGCAAGTAACATAAATAACACCAAATTGCGGTCAATCAGAAAGCAATAGAACTGAAAAAGAGATCCATCTATCGATTGAGATTGCAGTAGAACCCTGAAGAGAGAGCCAGCAAAATAAGCAATTGATTCAAAATCGAAACCTCTCCAAAACTGCTAAGAAGAACTGAGTGATTGACTGAAGATTATTTGCTTACGAAGAGAATAACTTGGGGTTTTGTTGTTTTATCATTTGCAGCCATCAGGTCTTTCTGGGTATATATACACGCGGCAGAATCAATTATGCCATTATAACCAAAGACGCGGCAGAGTCATTATGTCATTGTAATGCTTTTAGAATTCGATCCGTCAAACAAACCTAAAGACCAAAGTAAACCAAACATATTGGAAGTTTGGAGTAACAGAGTAACCAGAAAAAAATAAAAACAAAAAGAAAAAAAAAAGAATGTCTCAAAGGTCCAATGTTATGCAGTATAAAGAGAATGCAACAATTAACAAGAAATTCAAGTCACTAAATTAAACAGATGCAATAAAAACTTACCTCACAGAAAGATTAGAATAGATGATAGAACTAATGATCTTGCGTATCGAAATAATAATCAACAGTGTTAATATTCCGCTCAAAAAGATATTAGCAATCCAACAAAATTTATACAAACAAGGTCTTGCTTTTTGAAAAGTTAGGTATAAACTTATCCAAAAGTAAAGGACCCATACCAAGTCCGGTAACTGACAACAAAAAATCTAACTTAAACAAAGAAGAGATCTATAAAGCAACATAAAGGAGCTAAGTTTACAAACCCCGAAGAAACAAAGGACTTTCAACTATTTTCATAAAACGGAGTCAAATAATCAAAGATGCTACGTAGTCCACCCGAGGTCCTTCTACTTTTCAAATTTTAGCATTTAGCTCTCCAAAGTTTTATTTGAACAATTCTAAACTTTGATTAAATATATAATAGCTCCATACTATTAATGGTGCAAATTCTCTACGTTAATTTTATTTGCAAACCATCGATTAAAATCAGATTTAAAATAGTATCTTTTGAATTTGAATGATCTCTTTTTGAACATGAGTTCAAGAACCTTCAAAAAAAACAACTACCTATTTGCAAAATACTTACTGATTATATAAAATCAACAGCTCAAAAACGCTAGACAGTCTTATGCTTATCTATCTCCAGTTTTAAGTCTTCCATTATTGTTGCAGCCAAAGTCTTTACATCACCAACTTATATATTACCATAATAAAATTCTTAAGTAAAGGAAAAATATGGCTCCATCTTTCTCCACTCTTTTCATTTTTATCGTAAAACTAGATACTATTTCTTGATAGGAAAGTTCGCCTCTGAAACTGTTCGTTAATGTAGTACCTTCGGACAGGGGTGTTCTTTCTGCCACCAGAAATAGGATGTTTTTGCAACAATGAACCCAGTCTCAAATAAAAAGGGAATATAGGGCTAACATTCACTCATAGATTAAGAAAAAATGACAAAACTAAAATTTGAAAGGAACAAGTGTATTCAAAATAAGATATTAGGGATCTTAGCTAATTTATACAAAAAGGTCCCACTTCTCGAAGGATTGATTGCTTGTCCATATAGTGGAAAAGCCAAGTCTTAGGTTGTAGATAACAATTAAATCTAGAAAGCTAAACAGCTGGTGGGACTTACAAATATTAGCAATCAACTGAGACTGAAGTTTTGCTGAATATAACTAAAGAAAGAATGCAGCTATGGTCCACCAGATCTTTCAAATTTAGGTATTTAGCTCTCCAAAGTTTTTTTGAAAACAATTCTAAAATTTGACATAATCTGCTACTATCTCCATACTATTAATCAGATGCAAACGAATTTAAGCATAAAGAAACATGCAAGGAGCTTTTGAAGCACAAAAGCAGTAGTTGGTTTCTTCAATCAGTCCTAGTAAACATCTGCCCTCCAAATGAAGGTAAAGCAAACCCCTCCTTGGACGAACATGGTGCTTAGTCAAGTAAAAGGTTTTGTTAATGTGCTTGAGCAGTATGGAGGAAGGAATGCAACTCCAAAAGAAGGCAACCGTATTTGAAAACAACCTTAAATAGGCTACTGTTACATAAGAAATTAATCATCAGATGGTATCTTTTAGGAAGTGTTGATAACTAACCAGGTGGTCCAGATTTCAATTAAAAAAGCATGATTAAATAGGCAGGGTTTTGTGTTGATAGCCTCAAATAGAAAAAGGGATTCCAAAAACCCCAACAGTTCACAACAAAAAAAGAATTCAAAATAAGCAGGAACAAGTGTAGCTAAAAAAAAGCAGTGACCACTTGATCGATTGAACGGACTTGAGAACATTGACATTCCATTCAGCTCCATGTTTGGTGTTTCAACCTGAGATGACAGTATTCGCTGCAGAAACAGTAGGACTTACAAGTATATATAATAAGTGTTTTAGGATGTAAAGAAAGAAAAAGTAGACAACTTATCTGAGCAAGGGAACAACTCCTTGAATTGTCTGCATTGCAAAAAATTGACTCTAGAACCAGAATTCTGTTGGTTTTGATAACCAGAGGAGACAAAAAAGAGATAGGACAAATAATCAATATGCGAACAAACTGACCAAGTTAACTAACAATGAATGAATTAAAAAAAGTAAGTGACTTAGCTAGGCAGGACAATGACTGCTTCATGATTGATTGCCTGCATTGAAGAAAGTTAGAACTTTAACCAGCCTACTTCCAGCATCACATGTATATAGAAACAAGAGGAGACCGTACATGGACGACTCAGCAAACAAGCCACCATTTGAATGAACACAGGAGTGAAAACAACAAGCTCAAAGACTTTCTTCTTGTATCTATATTAATCAGAAAATTGATCTCGTTCGATAACAAGGAAAACTTTTAGTGACATAATAAAACAAAAGCTGCCTGGTTCTGACGTATTGATTTTTGAAGAAAATTATTAATGCAAAGAATATGAAGCCAATCATTAGAACAAATGACCTTTGAAATAGGATGGAGAAACCGTCCCTGAGATGGCCACATTGAACCATGTGAAAACAGATGCCCCACATTGACAAGGATGGATTAAAAAGTAGGTAACTTAGCTAAGAATGACAACAGCTGCTTCATGCTTGATTGCCTGCATTGGGGAAAGTTGACACTCTAACCAGCCCACTTCCAACTGCAAAGAATTTCATGTTATATCTACACGTGTTGTTTTACTAAATAAAATATAGTATAACTAATACAACTATAAATAACCAGTTGCGATGTTCATGTAAATCAAACGAAAAACTCTAATTCAATAATTGTATATCACACAACAAAAGAATCACTATAGGAAGGAAATTGTTAGAACAAATTTTCATTCAAGTAGAAGACAGTAACAATCTCAGTTACACAAGACGTAACTTACTCTGTCAAGGGTTCATGCAAGTAATATGCTGTTACAAAAGAACACATCTATAAATCAAACTACCTCTTCTGAAAATCTACTCCGATCCCAGTTAATCAATAACTTGCACAAAAAAGAATTTAAAACACTAAAATGCCACGATGGATATGTTGTCGAAAAAAACATCTCCACATTTCATCTGAAATCCTACTGAAGTAAAGATTTCAAACTACAAACATATTTGTTGTTAGAAATTCATCACGTAGAACCATTGTTTGATTCGAATATGGTACAACACTGATCTTATCTCAGGAAGACTTAGATATCTCACTCTTACCTACCTCTAGAGTTAAGCCAGTCTTTGTATGTCAGCCCAGTCAAAGCCTATCCTGTCATTCACCTTTCACTGTCTGAGCAACTATGATCCTCACAACTATTAGAAAGTTTGTAATATACATCACTCAACCTTTCATGAGTTCATGCAACTGTTTGCATGGTGAAACCCTTAGTCAAAATAATACTAGATCAGGTGTAAGGCCTCAGAGGATGAAGTCGTACTTCTACTGAGACATGTCATGCAATATTCAAAACAAAGACTTAATTTTTTAAATAATCCAAAGTCGAAGATGATTACCAAGCGCAATTTTGTACTTGACATAAAAACCGAAGGACTATTTACCAATCCTAATGACATTTTGGTGTTCTCAAAATACTTGCAAGGCTCTAATATTATTCAATGTTAGTTTACCATTTCATTTGTTAGCAACTCTCATGATTGCCCCTTTCATTTTGCTATCGTAATGCCAAATACCACCACCTTTTTCAGAATGTTATTTTTTAAACAGAAATGAGTTGAGAAAAAGTACATAAGATGGTGTGAAGAAAAGTTTTAGCAGGCCCGCAGAAAGTGATGGATGCTTTTTGTTGCTGGAGCAAAATATGTATGTTGGTTTACATTTCACGCATAGCTCAATAAGGAATCGCCAACATTATGAGATAAGAATGTTTCCAATGAAAGCATATATCTTTAACTCTTTCACCAGTTTATCGTCGAATTAAAAGTTTTATGAAGTCTGGAACCAAATGATTGAATCAAGTTAATCTAAGAAAACTCATATGAAGTAGAGGAATAGAGAAAACGCTGCAATTCAAAATGGGTAAAATGATTACATCATTAATTTCTGCAAAAGGAACGAAATAGACAGGAATAAAGGGGCAGTACGGACTAGAATTAATGAAGTTATCAATTTTAGTTGGCATTCAAGTAATTGCACAACAGCTACCCTTCAAAATCAGTAGAAAATTAACCAGATACAAAAGATGGATGATAGAATTTCTTACGTATAAACCAGTGAATGTTTTTTGAATGTTTTACAATATAGCTAGATATAAAATTCAATGAATGCATATGCCCATGTCCAAACAGGCTTGCATTCCTTGCCAAAATAGAATGAGCTTGTTTATTTACAATTCCTAATGGCACGTGCAGTTACTAGTCATCATACAATAGCTAAGAGAAGAACAGAGAAGGACCTCTTTAAATGAATATTAGGACAAGAGAAGACATTTCAGAATTAGAATAACAACAGGGCTTTGAAATAACCAGAAATATGATTGAGTATACCTATATTTCATGTGTAAATAGTATACCTATATTAAATTTTCAGAACATTCTGCACAAATCATTAAAATATCACTAGCTTGCCTAAAACAGCGTTTCCACGCCAATCACATTAAATTCATATCACTGCATACTTAAAGGATGGTCAACCTTGTTCTTAAGGAGGATAGGACAGAGGACATACTTCAAAGCATTTGCAAGCACAAATTTGGTTTGTGCAAGGGGGGCCTTCATCAGCATCCACAACTAAGACTGCTCCTTCAACTATCCACGTAACACACTCAACGTGTAAACCAATATGAAACACTTTCCGATAGTTCAGTAACAAACTTTTTACTTTAGTCAATTTCAAATGGCCAAATTCAAAGATATAAAAACAGAGATGTCCAGAGGTATCAACTATCTTAAGCTCCTTTTCTTCCATGTGACGGGAGTTACCTGCAAATAATTTGAATAAAGAAGAATAATCAAATGCGAATGCAAGTCAAGCAACAAGACAAAACTCCAATTCTCATCAACTATAAATAAATCACCAACTGCCATATAAAAAAGGCTGCCCAAATAAGCACTCATAGTTCCTCAAAGAACCGAAAGGACCCTATTGTTAGTCAAATGTTACAAAAATAATGCAAAACTAGACAAGTTACACACTCAAACAGTACTTTGTAAGATCTAATCATTCTAACATATTTAGCTTCAGAAGGGCCATTCAATCCCCCTAAGTGTGGGATCTAGCGTGGCTTGCTGGACTAGGATGGCATGTGCTTCATCCATCTATTACCAGAAGTTCTCAAAACCTTTCCCAGCATCTAAACCATCCCTAACGAAATGGTAATTGTTCTTTTGTTAAGAAGGATCCAGCATTTAAGTTGCAACTTAGTCTACAATCATAATGGAAACGCTATGCCCAGTTGATGAAGATCACGGACCAAGCACACGCTCTCTTAGTATGTAACTCTTATATATAATTTCCTCAACAAGGAGTAGCTTTACATTAACTTGAACAAAATTCCAGAAAGAGTCAAAACTCAAAAGTAAGATATAAGGAAAAGTACTATAATAAGGATATACACCAGAGAAATCTAACCATGAATGATGGTCATGAGTTCATTCTACAAGTGTATTAAAGATTAAATTTACGAAATACTGATGGCAATAAAGCCTCCAAAAGCACAGAGGATACAGAAGAATAATCTTATAATATTCTTGTAAATTAGAAGGGGGAACCGATGAATAGTAGCAATCACTAAAATCATTGAGCTTTCTGCGGGAGATTTACATTGCATATCATGACACAAATATTTATTGTAAATGCTTGTGTAAGTAAAAGCTACGAGGTCTTTGTCTTCTTGATTCCTATTTTGTAACTATAAATCCGTCTAGCAATTGCCACCTAGCTTGGGTGGTAAGGGCACCGCATTACCATCAAATCATGGCAGTGCCACAATGTTAACAATAGACTGAGAAAATATAAAATCCTTGAAGACATCACAAAAACATAAAATTCAGTAGATAAAGTGCAAGTGCCATTTGAAACAAGTATACTTACATTAGGTCGACCACAAGCATCTAAGCGACATGGTTACTTCCAGATTCTGGTTAAGTTTGCTTTTTCAATGCTCTGTAGCGTAGTCAAGTATAAACGGCAGTATTAGTGCCATTTCCTCAGTGGCATAACTAATCATATTTTGCTAGCTGAGCTACCAAAGTAAATTACCAATGCAAGTGTCAAAATTTTTGACACCCATCAAGGGTCTGGTTGTTAACCTTTTCTAGTTCCTCCACACGTGAGACCCTTTTCAGAAATAGGAACTTATGAATTCACATCACTTTTTCATCTTTTTATACAACACAGAAGTGGCTTTAGCTTCTATGTTTAAAGACTATGCTATCTGTCATTCACAACTTTTGGAATCTTGGTCAAAAAGTGATCAATAAAATCATCCAGCATAAGTTTTTATGTTTCTGAGAACTTGCTGTTCGTATGCATACAAAGATTCTGAGAAACAAGTTTGCTTCAAAATCAGTAGCATAGTCAAGTAGAACATGGCAGTATTAGTGCCTTGTCTACTATTTGCTCAACCCCATAAGTAACTCATATTTTACTAACATGCTATGCAACAAACGTCTAACCAGGAAAAAAGAAGAAGATCATCAAGAATGTTCCTAAGCAAAAACGATAATATTACAAGAATCATCATCTTACACACATCTCACTAAAACCATGACAGAGTAAATTGTTACGTAGCTTACCTCCAGGTTCTACAGATCAAGAACTTCTCTGGCTGAGCTACCAAAGCCCCTTCTGAAGGTAAAAGCTGCAATCACCAATGCAAGTTTCAATGTAGGGTACACGTGTTAATAACTGACCAATCCTCCAAAACCTGGAACAAGTTAAGCAACAACAAAAGGATTCAAAGAAGTAGGCAACTTAGCTAAGCGAAGGAGTGACCACTTGATCGATTAATAGAGTTTGAAAACAGTAATACTCCAACCAGCACCATGCTAGGTTGTTTAAACTGAGACAATGAGTGATATGTAAAATCAATAAATATGCAAGTATAGCTTAACAAGTGAAGAGGAAGAAAAGGAATTAGAAAACTAGGGAACTTATCTAAGCAACGGAACAACTGCTTGAATTGTCGGCATTGCAAAATGTTGACACTTGAACCAGCATTCTGTTTGTTTTGATAACCCGAAAAAAGAAACGAGGGATACGACAAGCGGTCACTACGTGGACAACCTCACAAAATAACAATGAATGGGTTAACGAGAAGGTGACTTAGCTATGCAGGACAATGACTGCTTGATAATTGATTGCGTGCACTAAATAAAGTTCCCACTCAAACCAGCCTACTTCTAGCTGCGAACAATTTTGTATTATATCTACACCATGTTGTTTTACCAAATAAAAGATAGTAAAACTAATACCATTGTAAAGGTAGGTGATTGCGATGTTCTTAGAAATCAAACAAAAACTCTAACTGAAAAAATTCAATCACAGACAATGGGTCAGTCGTAACGGAAGGGAAATTTTTAGAACAGATTTCATTCAAATAGAAGACCACTGGTAACAACCTGAATACCCACAATCGATTTCCACACTATCTAAAGTTACTGTTGTAGGTTGTTAAGACATGCAAACAAGATAAAACTTACTATGTCAAGAGTTCATAGAAACATATATGCTGCTACAAAATAACACATCTATAAGTCTTATATCTTCTGAAGATATCCTCTAATCTCAGTTAATCAATAACTTCAAAAGAATCTTAACAATGAACTACCATGATAACTATGGGGTCAAAGTAAACATCTATGTAGTTCTCCGCATTCCTACTAAAGTGAAGATTTCAAAATTACAAAAGATATTTTTTTATATGCTTTTGCTTAGAGTATAATAATTTAAAATGGTCTTACCAAACAATGTTTCCTCATGGACATAGAAATCCGTTCACAATCAACATTGCTCCAAAGTGGAGGTTCACTTTATAAGTAATCTGTGAACCTGCAAATCAATATACGCAGCCACATAACTTGAAATATGTACCAACAGCTAAATGTTCTACTACATGTTTAGTTAATATGCATTACCTAACTTTGAAAATTGACAAACATGATATTGGTAGAGAAGGGATGAATAATAATGCATAGTGTATTTATGGACGTGCTAACTTGACTTTAAGCTAGAGGTAGGATTACTAGGCAGGGAATATGTATTAATACTTGGCAAATAGTTGTCAGTATCATTTAACCGAGATTAGAATCCAATTTTCTTAGCAAAAATGGGTTCCGCTTTTTGATGGACTACTATTTCATAGCACTAGAGTTGACCCAATTCTTATACGTACCAAACAGCCGATTAAATGCAAAAATAAACAATCTCAAGGAGCAAACACTGAAGACAAATGTTGGGCTTCAACTACTTTTCCGAAAGACAAAGCTATCAATTCCATTAACTTCAAAGGAAGAGGACTGCATCAAAAATAATCAGTATACAAGCAAAGCAAGAAATTAAAGCAGCAGCAGCAAATGACTCAGGGTAGCACTTAACTAAGTAGGTAGACTAATGCAGCTGCAAGCACTTACATCTTATATCTACCAAGTGACATTTTAGCGAATATAACTAAAGCAAATGCATACAACAGAACCTAAAACAGGTAATAAGCCTAAATCTTGAACAGAACATAAGCACCTAAAACGAATTATCTGCATCTCCACGAATTAGTTAGACAAATGAATGTATGCATGTGGGACCATGTGAAGCAAGGGATGCTTTTTTAGATGTTCTAAGAGTGGTAGGGAGAAAGGGACGCAATTCTGAAAGAAGGCAAAGATAGTTGAAAACAGCCATCAGTTAAATAGCTACTCCTAGATAAGAAAACAATAAGCAGGCATGTGTATTTTAGTAAGTGTGGATAGCTAACCAGCCGGTCGGGATTTATATTAAGAAAGGATGATTATATACGAAGGGTATATGTGTTAATAATTAACCAATCTGCATTTCAACAACAACAACAAGTTAAGCAAAGTACAAATGATTGAAAGAAGCAGGCAACTTAGCTAAGCAAAGAAGTGACAACTAGAACGATTGAATGGGTTTGAGACGTTGACACTCCAATCAGCCCCATATTAAGTGTTTCAACTGAGACGATGAGTGGTAGGGTGAAAACTGTAAGTATGCAAGCTTAACAGGCGATGTAGGAAGAAAAGGATTTAGAAAATTGGACGACATAGAGCAAGGAAAAAACTGCTTGAATTGTCTGCACTACAAAAAGTTGACACATGAACCAGCGTTCTGTTGGTTTTGATGACCAAAAAAAAAAAAAAGAGATATGTAAACTATTTCTTGAGAAAACAGTTGCTGTAAGGAAAAACAGATTGCCAATAATATTTCCTAAGAAATCAAGGTTAGGAAACTACGACACACACAAGTCCAACTGCCCACGGTTCCTCAATGACCATCCTCTAGACGTGGGAAATGCCTAGGCATACCTTTGCTATAAAATGAAAATGAAACAGCATACTTGGGTAACACTATCTGGCCATCTTATGAAATTACCTGGATAATAGTACGTTTATGTGATGTATATAAAATTCAAACCCGACCAGGAGCAGAGTTGCTTAGCTATAAGCATTCCTGCAACACAACAATTAACATCAACACTATATCCCCATAGAACTTTTCCTATTTACAACGCAAAGATATATTACCTCGTAAATAAAAACACTTCTATCGGCTGTCCTGTTTCATTTGAAACAAAAACCAGTAATTTACCTCTTCTCCTAACAATGAAATCACTTACAGAATATAATCTGCTTGTTTAGCAAGGGGAAAGCCTAAAACAAGCTGATAACAAGCTAAATAATGAAACTAACTACAGCTTTGGCAAAGCAGTATAAGAATCATGAAAATAAATATAACCCAGTCAAAGTATAGCTTCTACAACTAAAAACATATAGAAGGAACTTCTGCTATAATAAATAATGAATAAACATACAAAGGAAAAATAGTACATGTCAAAAGCTTAATATCTTATGTCATTTTTTACAATACCAGACTATCCATAAAATTTTATGACTATTAACATCGAGCTCACAATTCCAAAAGGGACAGCATGCTTGTTGAGGCTAAATAACTACCCTCCACACAACTACATACGTTATTACAGAAAATGGGCAGAATTCCAATACAATTAACTAAAGGACGACAAGGTAAAAAGAGCCACCTATAAGATTGCGTGGATGCTATTTGCTAAAGATGGCAATCTTTCTCCACAAAGTTTGAAGAGGCAAACTTATTTAAAAAAACCAAATGGAGCTTACGATTTACGTATAACTCCAATCAATTTTACTAGCTTATGCATTCAACATCAAATTGTATAAGATATACAGGTTCATCTTCATTGAAGTCAATTTCCATAAGTAACTCTCCTGTCCAAAATGATATAATTTTGTCTATTGTCAAACATCTATAGATCTAAGATAAGTTAATTATTGAGCCAAATTCTAATAATTCTCCTTATGTATATATCACTCCCTAGTACGAACATAACATGCAAGGGGAAAAAGACAACAGAAACAACATAATCTACTGATAGCTCAGTATATAAAGGTTTTGAAGTCCAGTGCATTTATAAATGCTAACATACCCTAACTACGCTGTCCAAGACCCTTGCTGTCCTTGGGTCTAGAGTAAATTTATACATATATTCATATCTTTTCAGTGAAACTTTTAGACAGAGGACATGCACCTAACATGGTCATCTCAGTCCCATAAATGGATCAGACAACCTATACTATCTCTATGGTTCTAATAGTTACACCAACATTTAAAAACTAACAATACTTCAAATGAGAAATGGGACAATTCATGATCAAATGCTTCAGATCAACACTTTAGTTGTTTGGAATTCTTTGTCTTTGTAATAAAAGAAGGTAAAGTATCGTATATTCAGCAACAGCCAATGAACATTTGGATTGACCATCTAAATGAATCCAGAAAACCTATTAGTGTTGAAGCAGACAGGACTTATCGGATGACGGATCAATTATCTTACAACAGATTCTTTTGAAGTAAATGGTAATGCTACTGCAGTACAAGTATTGCAGTTGAATAAACCAAAAGAAGTTTACACGACAATTAAGGAACTCGTTTTCTTGATGTTTTTTATCAATACTGCTGCAATTCAAACGACTGAACCGTCCTTTGATAATGAAGTGACTAACCAACCAACTAAGCTTTGGGTTGTAACTTGCTTTAGAGGTACAATCGAGAAATTGCTTCAAAACTCTTTCAATTGAATGACTGGAAACCTTGAATCTCTATAGAATATAAGCATTCTTGCCAACTAGTTACATATGACTATACAAAGGATATGCTATTACTATAGTTGTTAAGTTTATGATTCTAGAACTTCCCTAGAAGTTTCTTCTATTGCTTTCTTTGATTCATATGTGTAGATTCTTTGATTACAATTGTAACTTGCAGCCCTTACAGCTTGCTAGGTCTTAAATAAAAATATATCCCAGGTATCTTATCGAACTGTTCTAAATAGAAAAAATATCTAGGTAACATAGTCTAGCTACCTTATGGTCTTCCCAGCATGCTACATGTATAGAAATCAAACCCAGTCAGTAGGCAGATTCACGAATCTATAACAAATTCCTGCAATGACACGATTCTTGAAAGCAACTCAAATCGAAATAACACCAAATAACTTAACCTTTATGATTTCCTACTTCTATTAGTGATCTAACATTTCAGTATAATATCATGCAGAAGTACTATAGCTGAAATGACCTCGATATATATAACACGTATTGTTGAATTCTAGAAGATCATGATGTCCGTAGGAAGTTAGAGCAGGCATAATTCAATGCAGCTTCTGAAAGGTTGCATAAGAAAAGGATAACATGATGCCCTTAGAAGAAATGAAAGCTCATAAAGTAGTCAATAGCCAAACAAGATGTTCCAGAACATACAATAATTGTCCTTCAATTGTATTGCACCTTTTGTAGTAAAATAACTTAATATGCCGCCATCAAAAGTTGCTTTCCGTTAGCCATAAGCAACTCCAAACAAATCCTTGATTATCTCATCACTGTAACCTCTAGCTCATGGACACAACAGCTAGATGTTAACCATAGCTCTTATAGTTAGATTATGATGAAAAATAACTGTCGTTCAAATTCTAACTAAAAGCCAACTTATCTGTCACAAGAAAAATTGGGTTAGCTAAGGGAATATCCACCAGCCTGATTTCTTACGAATTGATCAATATGCATGAGAGAAACAATAATTGGAATTTTAAACAGTTAACTGTATACCAACATGCTAGATGTGTAACTCAAACGAGGTAGGATGGCAGACCTGCTGATCCAAAAGATCCCTGCAAGAGAAAAAGGATTGGAGACACCAACTCTTAAGACAACCAGTTTAGACGGTAACAACTTGAAAGGAAATAACAGCACACATTATTCAATGTAGCTTCTGATAAAATGCATAAGGAGAGGATAAGATCATGTCCTCTGAAGAAACAAAAGCTCATAAATACATCAGCACAATCTGAAATATAAAATGTAGTGAACAACCAAACAAGATGTTCAGAGCATACAATAATTGTTATTAAATTCTATTGCACTTGTTGTAGAAAATACCTGATCATGCCTCCATCAATAGTTGCTTTCCATTAATTATAAGCAACTCCAAACAAATCCTTGATTATCTCATCAACATCTGTCACTCATGACAAAACAGCTAGATGTTCAAGATAGCTGTTATAGTTAGATTACGATGAAAAAGTAAACTGTCATTCAAATTGTAAATACAAGCCAACTTATCCC